>PVJD01003511.1:0-161331 GCA_004026545.1 Mormoops blainvillei | reverse complement strand
GACGTGCCCAGGTTGACACTCAATCCCAAGCCTCCCTAGTGGTCCAGGGTTCTTTGTCACCACACCTTGCCACTGGTTGCTCTTTCTTAGGGTTATACCACTCACTGCCACCTCTGCCTCCCACAGTTTCTATATTGGTCTAACTTAGATGACTTTTTATGGCTCCGGAAGGGTGTGTATTGTGTGTGTGTATGTGTATGATGCATGTGTACATGTGTGTGTGTGACTAGGTATTCATCCCAGGATCACACAAGCTGAGTCCCACCAACTGCACTCACTCTGAAAGAAGAAGCTGGGAACGGAGAAGGTTCTGGGATGGCTACCACCAGCTGGCATGGCTACCACCAGCTGGCATGGCTACCACCAACTGGCATGCCACTGTAAATGGCTCCTGCTATGAGCATCCGTAACATCTTGAGGACAGAGGAGCAACCACTTGAGACCCAAACTCTCAGTCTCCTGGGCTGAAAGTTGCACTGGCTATGTTGATTTCTGTTTGGACAGTCAATGAATTAACATCTCGACCATCCTCCTGTCCCGGCCTCACACTTTGCGCTTCGGCAGGGAAGTACTCTGAGGCCCAGACATCCACTCATCCCCTTACCATTTATTGAGTTGCTTCTGTGGTCCACACAGTATGCGGAGTTCTGCAGAAATGAACAAGACTGCGAGCTTGTCTTATGCAGCCTCACAGTCTAACATGGGAATAAAACGTGCAAGCATAATGGTTGTGTGACAAGCTCTGTGGCAGAGGGAGATGCCAGGTGCTAGGGAAGCAGAGAGGAAGGTTCTGACTGAGTCAATCATGGGCACCTTCATGGAGGCAGCGATACCTTAAACTGGGCTTACGAACTCAGATGTTTCCAGGGACCAAGCAGTAAAATAAACATCTTAAGTGATCAGATATAGAACAGCAGGGAGAGGCACCATGCAAATGCAGAACACCCGTCCTGTCCAAGGACATTCGGATTTAACCTTTTATAGCTCGGAGTTGTCATTTTTTCAGCCTCTGCCTTTGAGCCGGTGAGGAAGGTTTGTCTGCGCAGCCGAGGAGGAGAAGAGAAGTGGTAAAGCCTGGGGTAGGGGCCTCCCCTGCGCGCAGTCTGCAAGCTCCTGGGACGAGGCACAGGGCTCGCGTCGCGCGAAGCCTCTCCTGACCGGTGGCTCTCCTTGCCCGGACCGTGCCCACTACTCGGACCGCCTTCCTGTGGTTCCGGCCCACCAGGCTGGCTTTGGCCTTAGTAGCCGTTGGATCCTTCAAATTTCAACTAAACCTTTTGGATTACGACCGAAGCGCTAGCTTCACGCTTACTTGGTACACATTCTGACCTCTCCTTGCCTCCCGTTTGAAACTTGTCTCCTGGAATTTCGGATCTGGCTGAAGGCATTGATTATATTTCGCAGTAGCCTAGTGGTCATGAGTGTGGATTTTGCATCAAACATTGGATTGAAGTTCTCAATCACTTATTAGCTGTGTAACGTGGGGGAGATTTCTAAACATACATATTTAATCTCTCTGAGCCCCAGTTTTTCTTTCCATTGAGTGGGCACAACAAACCACACGTCACTTTATTTATATAAGGCACTTGGCGTCACCCTGAGGAGACGAAGGAGTGCCGAAATACCATCTGCATCTCTCTTTGGGGCCTTGGGCCGGCTCCTCCCATCTCTGCCTCCATCACCAGATTGCGGGTGTGCTCGGGGATTCCCTGTTCCTCTGCTGATTTATTACACACACCCCCGCCCCCCCCGCCAGCTGGCCGGCCTCAGCACTCCGGGCCTTGCATCGCCCCTCGCCTGGACCCTGACCGGCTTCCACCGGCCCCGACACTGACGTGTGGGTGAGACATTAAATCCGTCCGGCAGGGGCTGTTTCGTGTGTGCCCAGCGCTAGGTGGAAGGAGCTTGGGATCATTCCGTTTAGACCAAAGAATCCAACTTTTACCTCTGACGACCCTCGTGGTCTTGCCGCCGGAGTTCACTGTTATTTTTACTGACAAATATTGCTCCCTACTGGCAACAAGACATCCTGGACTCTGTGTTTCAGGGGGAGCTGCTGAACTTCTGAAGTCACTCCGCCAGCAGCGGGCTACTTTAGAGCACCCCCCACGGTGCTCCATAATTGCCCGGAAACGCATGGTGTCTCCCATCTCATTGCTTAACTACAATTCAGTTCTGTTCAACAGAGTCACAATTAAGAGGTGTTTCTGTTTTCCTTTCCCCTGCTATCATTTTAGGACCCCTGATGCCTCCTTGCTTACTCCGGAAATTGTCTGAAATATTTCCCTGGGCAGCGTGCCATTGTAGCAGCTCCTAAAAAAGAAGGCTCTGTGTTCCATTGAGAACATATTAACTGGTACTTTTCGCTAGTTACTTTGTTTGATCTCCATTTGGCGGATCATATTATCCTCACTCATCCTGAGAAGGAACTGAGGCTCAGAGAAGTTAAGTCACTTGCCTAAGGCAGCACAGCTTGTCAGGGCAAGAGCAAGGTTTGAAAACACAGAGTCAGCCTTCTTTGTCGTGTTGCGGGAAGAATTCTAAAAGAGCGAGGGTGGGTGGATGAAATTGCCCTGGTAAAGGGTGAGCTCACAACTATCTGAAGGCTTTTAGGAGCAATTAGCAATGATGACTGGATGGGAGAAATCTGGAGTCTGCGAACCTCAACCTCTCAAGTTTTGGAGAAGTAGTGAAAGAATTGGTGTGTCTTATTAATTTCACTAGTCTCAACATGACAGTAAGTAGGGACAGTGTGGTCTGGCCCTGGCCGGGTGGTTCACTTGGTTGGAGCATTTTTCCGTATGCCAGGAAGGTTGTGGGTTCGACAGTAGGTCATGGGTTCCATCCCTGGTCAGGGTGCGTATGGAAAGCAACTGATCGATGTTCCTTTCTCTCTCTCTCTCTCTCTCTCTCTCTCTTTCTCTCAAATCAATGAGTGTATCCTGGGTGAGGATTAAAAAAAAAAAAAGCCTACAGAACAGTGTGGTCCACAAGTTCTGTGACCCAAGCACTAATAGGCACCTAATCGATGGTTGTTCAGTTAAAAAATACTTTGCATATTGACTTAAAATTCACCAACTCTAATGCCCTTGAGAAAAATACCCGTCTCTGAAGTGCTGGTATTGACCCCATTCTCTCCTCAGTAGGGGCCCCACGGGAGCCGAATTCTGACTTTGAGTTAGTGTTCAAAAATTATCACGTTACTACTTTGAACTCGTCACTTCTCTCTCTGTAATTCCAGTGCTAAGTGAGGGCTGACCCTGCTCCCCTTCTGTCCCTCCTCCCAGCATAATTACCTCTCCAATTAAAGAGCTACTGAGGGACAACCAAACCGGAGTTCCTGCTGAATTACCGCTGATCACGCTGCGGAGGGATCCTCCTTGGCTCTGATCTCCTATCGGCCTGGCCTGCGCACACCGCCTTCCCTCCCCCTCCGGAAGGCCGGCTGCTCTCAGCGTCGCTGTGCCTAATCAGACGTGTCCCACCTCCACTGGGGTGACTTGGGTTTTTGGAGAGGGGAAATTAGATTAAGTCTGTTTAGGAATTAACCGTGACTGTGTAGGCTTAATCTGTCATAATTATCCCATTGTGGTATATCGAGATTAAAATTCACTGACCCAGTTTAGAAAAAGAAATACAACTTTTATAACTCGAAAATAGGTGTAGTGTTTTGGACAGCAAAGACAGCAAAAGGAAAATGAAAATTTAGGAATTAAAAGGTACAGAATCCACGTGGTATCAGCTGGTTTATTTTGGAAGAGAATGTAAAACAAGGTCAGGCCACAGATGAAGGTGTGGCTGCTGGCGTGTGATAGGTGCCCAGTAAATACTTATTTAAATTAATGGAAATGTGAATGGGTGGGTGAATTGTCATCATCTCCATCACCACGATCCGAAGGTCTCTACTGGGCCTCTGGTGAACCAGGAGAGAGCTCTGGATCATTCTGTTCAACAGGGCAGAGTGGTAGGTGCTCTCCATTCCAGTGCAAAACAGGTATTTGTTATGGGTCCCCTGTATACTAGGAGCTGTGCTAAGTGCTAGGAACACAGGAGAGACCCAGTCCCTGCCATCATACAGCCCAGGAGGAAACGCAGTGGCACAAGCAGTCCCAATAAAGTGAGCAAGCTTCTGTGACGTGAGGAGTCTGGTGGAACTGTAGGTGAGAGGCATCGTGAAAACTGAGCCACATCTTGGGGGGCTGGGTCACAGAGCCTAATGGGACTTGAAAAACATGGGCAACCATTAGGGGGAGGGAGATAGAAATGCTTGTCATTTATCGATGAAGTTATTGACCAGGACAGTCCTAGGTTGCACTCGCTTCCTGGTGTGATTATGATAGTACCCACTTCTGTTTCCAAAAGTGCCCTAACGTAGATGATAAATTATAGAGTCACTCTAGTTACTGGAAACTTCTGGGAGCTGCCGAAGTGTCCAGGAGAGTGGCGGCTGGTGGTAACCAGCTAGAGGTTTCCAGCGGGAGAGTGTGGAGAGCTGCTGTCTGGCCAGGAGGGCCTGACTGAGAAATCTTTTGCTAAACAAACTCCAGGCTCTGGGAAGGCTCAGCTCAAAGTGAACCTTGCTTCTGCGCCTTCAGCATGCTGGTCCTGTAAGAGGCCTATATTTGGCGATGCCGTATGGTGCGGGTCTTTGCTCTTAACTTCCTAATAGGTTGAGACATAGAATAAGCAGATTGTCGGCATTAGGTCAGTGGTCAGTGGAGATCATCAGCCTGGCTTAGGTAAGCATTCACTGGCCACCTGCACGTAAGGATGCCCACAGAATAAAGGTAATTAGAAGACTCCTTGTAATGTATCACCCAGCTGGAAACTAATGAGTGATGGAGACCCAGCGAAGAAGAGAGAGAACCTAATTAGACTAAGTGGGAATTCCTTCTGGAACCGGAAAATGTCAAGAATCAGGGAGAACTAATTTTTTCTCCAAGAGCATTTGAAACCAGATAAATCCATTTACCAGTATTTTTTTAGTGCAATCACATAATTTCTTTTACAAAATGAAATATCAATATTTTCTTTGTGAAAAGGGAAAGGACTTTCATCTCTAACACACACAAGTTAAGCAATATTCAAGGAGTAAAAAGAATAAAAACTTTGTTATTTCCTAAAATAAATTTGCAGATAGGCTGCATGTACTGAGGAATTATTATTTATTGATGGATCAAGCTGGGCTTTTCCTCCCAGACTTTCTCCCCTCCTTCCTATTAAGATCATTATCATCAATGAATGATAGAATTATTAGTATTCTTAAGACATCAGGGGATGGTGGTGAAGAATGTCTAATGTTTCCCAATGATTTTAGAACTCAGTGGATGCCTGTCCATTCATCCATTTTCCATCCATTAATCATCCATCCATCTATCCATCCATCATACATCCATACATCCACCCACCCATCAGTCTGTCCATCCACCTATCTGTTCATCCACCTATCTGTCCATCTGTTCACCATCTGTCCACCATCTGTCCATCTGTCCATTTGTCCTCTGAGGCACTACACAATGTGACAGGCCTAGCTTTGGGTTTTAGCTCAGCTACTTGGGAGTAACATAATATTGGAGAAGTCACCTAACATCTAGAAGATTCAATTTATGTATCTGCAAAATAGGCAAAACAATAGTACCCACCTCATTAGAGTTGTTGTGAGATTTAAACAATTACTCAGTAAATATAAGGTGGTATAATAAACAACCCATTTATTTTAAAAAGTATTAAATGATTGCCATCTAGCCTGGGAGACTGATGTTTATATGGATATACATATATAACGCTAAAGTTCACTCTCTGTGAAGTGAAGACGCAGAGGTGGGAGTGGAGGAGGCCTTGAGGAGGAACAGCGCCTCCATCCGGCCCAGGGGAGCCGGGGAGGTTTCCACTGAGAGGGTGGTTAGAATGAGAAGGTCAGTCAGCAAAAGCATGGGGAGACTATTGGTTAACCCACTTAAAATTTTAAGTTGACTTAGATTTGGCCCTTTAAGATATACTGGAAGCTCCTTTGCGTAAATTTGCTAAAGAACAGGATTGAGTCTTGTATAAGGGAGGTACTTCTGTTATAGTCATTCATCCACTCATTGTATTCAGCACAGACTGGTAGGGTCCCTGGTGCACATTCAGATGGCAAATATTAGACATGCATAGGATGTGGTACTTACCTTCAAGGACCTTCTGTCTGGAAGAGCAGAGAAACATATATATTTATTATAGCAAAATACATATCATAAATGTGATGATATGCAGAAGGGGGCAAAATGGAGAGCTAAAGAATGAGCCAGGCTGACAACTCTGGACCAGCCTTTCTGGGTGAAGTGGTAAGCAAAGGCATAAAGACAAGAAAGGGCACAATACGTAGGGAAACTCAGCGGCATTGGCGTTAGCAGCATCTTAAGTGAGCATCAGAAGTCATGGGCGGGGGTCTGAGCTCCAAGGACACTTTCCAGACTTTGGATTTTATTCAAAGGTAAAAGGATTCACTGAGGAGTTTTAAATCGTCAAGGAGGAGCAATACGGTCAAGTATACAT
This sequence comes from Mormoops blainvillei, assembly GCA_004026545.1. Taxonomy (NCBI): domain Eukaryota; kingdom Metazoa; phylum Chordata; class Mammalia; order Chiroptera; family Mormoopidae; genus Mormoops; species Mormoops blainvillei. Next base: position 154,797 of record PVJD01003511.1, on the reverse strand, counting down.
TTTGAGGAAATCAATTTGGCTGTAGTGTTGTGGATAGACCAGCAGGTCAAGACAGGAGATGAAGAGAGGAGACGAAAGACCTTAGTAGGAGTATATGGGTTGTTACACAATAGTCATAGGGATGTAAGCACAGCGTAGGAAATACAGTCAATAATATCCTGGTAACTATGAGGGGTGTCAGGTGCGTGCGAGATTTATTGGGGTGACCCCTTAGTGAGCTGTGTGACATCTAATCCCTGGGTATACACCTGAAACCAATGTAATAATGTACATCAACTATAATTGGAAAATAAAAATGATTTTAAAATGAGGGAAAAAGACCTGAGTAGGAGTCAGGCTGAAAGATGACATGACCCTTATCTAGGGCAGCAATGGCAGAGTCAGAAAGAAATGAACAGATTTCTAAAATATTTAGCATATAAAATCAGTTTCTAGACACCCCAGCCCAGAGCATCGCATTATAGAGCTGCCTCTGCTTGAAGGCCAAGGGCTAGACCTCCAAAGGCCACATTTGTACTAGACTCCAGGCTAGACGACTCTGTTCCTGAAGACCACCACTCACTGCACATCATGGCGTGTGTTCCTGGCCAACCACCTGACAACCACAGATGTCAGCTCCTTGAGAACAGATGACCTGCACTGGACACGAGAAATCACTACCCTCCAGCTCTCAGATGTTTCTGAGCGCACTCTGTGGGTATTTCATTTTCTCAGCCTAAGCACCCCCATTTCTTACGAGTGAGCAGCACGTATGAGGCCGAGAGCTTGGTGCCTGTGTTCTTTTGGAAAGTACAAGTACAGCAAAGGGTCTTAAATAATTTAGAACCGTCCTAAATTTTTCCAGCTGTCTCCCTTCTTCCATCTCTCCAAGGCATGTAAACAGCAGCCTCGAGCACTCTAAAATGTTCATATTTCTAGAAGCTCTGGGAGAAAAGAAGAAAAACCACTAATGTTCCCTCTTTAAATATTTCTTCTATCATATTTTTTCCCTCATACTCAGTGATGGCAGGTAATTGTCACAATTTTAGAGAAAAATGTCATCTAGTGAAAAGATCTTGCAGTTCTCATGGTTGCACTGAATTATAGAATGTTAGAGCTGAAATTTGAATTTAGAAGCAATCTACTTCAAAGAGGGAGAGCTCCTGGCATGTGTGCTATAATTCTCACCCACATCCATGGCAGACATTGCTGAGCCATCACTGTAGTCTCCCTGGCAGCCCAGGTGTGTGGCCCCAGATCCTCGTCACTACAGTGCCTAAGTGACTGCCGATTGATTGGAGTTGGCACACCAGATGAAACTCATCCGTCGTCCCCGATCCAGTCCCAGCAGTTGCACAGGGGGAAACCAAGCGGTGGAAGCGACCCAACACCACCTGTCAGTAGGTTTTGTTGCTGAGACCTGCCTGCAAGTTCTTTACTCCCAGATCAGTGACGACTCCATACCCTGCATCGTCCTCTCCTATGTTTCTGTGTTGTTCCATCCTCGGGCATCTCTGTGTCTCTCTTTGTGTTTGAACCTCCAAGCATCTGTCTGCTCTCTGAGTGTCTGTGAGCTACTCTCTATGAGCTGCTGTCTATTTCCGGCCACATTGGTGTCTCAGTGTTTCTCAGCTTTCCCACTGAGTAGCTTGAGGCCCTAAGTATGCTCTTGACCTCTCCATTTGTAAGTTGGGAGCTATAGTTTCTGCTCTGCACCAGAGAATTTTTTGTTTAGTTGTTAATGATAGTAGGAAAAAGAGGATAGGAAGCATATAACTATAAGGAAAGCTAAAGCAATAGTTTGAATTGTGATCATGGGGGAGAGAGATTTTTCTAAGACAACAGAAATCGTGAAGCACATTTGTGCATAAAGTACTTAATTAGCCTAAGGAGACACTTCCACTTGTGGAGGTGGAAAAAAGAGCCCAAAGGTGAGGATGGCAGTGGAAGCTCACTGCTTCGTGGCTGGTGGCGATGACTTCAGTGGGTTTGCCCTTTTTATTTTGGTTTGTTTGGTGGGGGTCAGAGAACACCCCCGTATGGTTCTACTCAGCCTCTAAGAGCCTGTCCCCCTCAGAAGGAAGTGGCAGGAGTCTGGAGTTTAGGGATTTGTTATAACGTCATGGTGCTCAGTGAGGAACACCCCTGGGTCCTGCCCGCCTCTGAGCTTGGATCTGTTTCATGGGCTCAAGAGAGGTTTCTATTGAAAAAGTGCAGACACATGGTGCAATATACAGATCTAGTATGATAAAAGTGTACACTTGAAACCATGTGATCCTCTTGACCAATGTCACCCCAATACATTTAATTAAAAAATAAATAACATAAATTATCAGTATGGTATCATGCTATTAAAAATAAAAGTAGAGGCTTCACCTCCCAACCATTAATTGGTTTCTAAGCCAAGGACCTGCCCTTCTCTTCAGACAGAGAGCTGACTTCTTCAGTAAGTAAGTTTCTGCAAAGGCAGATGGGAACAATTGCAACATGCCACCTAAACTGGGGGCAATATGGACTTTGAAATCAAAGGAGCCTTCAAGTCGAGACCTGTGGTGAGGATACCGTCCCAGAGGGGGCTTGCTGGCTCTTCCTGAGGTTCTCCTTCCCTCTCTCCCTGGGGCCCTCCTGGATCCCTGGGCACCGGGGGGTCCTTTCCAAGGCGGGAAATCGGGTGCGATTCGGTAGCATTAGTTCTCAAACTGGGTTGCACGTTGGAGTCACCAGGGAAGTTTAAAAAATTATTCTGACACCTGGATCCCACCCCTGGAAATTGATTTCGTTGGTATTGAGTGTGGCCTGAAGTATGGGGGTTTTAAAAGTCTCCCCAGCGGTCCTTATATGCCGCTTCAAAACCACTGCTCTGTAGTTTCCATCCGGATATATGCCACCGGTTTCCTCCTTTGGATTTCTTTGATAATTTCTACCAAAATGGGAGCTCAGAGTGTCCCAGTACCACTTTTATCATCTGTCAGTTCAAGCATGGGATGCAATTATCCCCGCAATTGCTGACAAGCACAGAGCAGGTGGTGCAGTCAGTTATTGGCCAATTTCACGCATTAGGAACATCTGTAGTTACTGCTACAGTTGCCACATTGGGGGCATTCTGATGGAGGGAAGGATGTCACTCTTGGGGAGCTGAAGTTATATCTATCATCGAAAGAGTAGTAAACATACCTAGTGGAAAAGTACATCCTTAACTTTTTCTAAAGTGAGTTACCAGTATCTCTTTTGCATGGAGAACCAGACAATTACTGAGATAGGAAAGCTTACCTGCGGGAGAAGGAACAGAACCTGAGTGATAGCTGCGTCACTTCAAATGGCAAACGTCAAGTTGGCATTTGTGTGCGCACACCTGTACCCATCCTTGAAACACACCTCGAAGACTACTTTGTCTACAAAGTTATTGAACTTCTGTCCGAGCCTACAGCTTCTCTATAATATAGATTTAATCAGATCTACCTAACAATTATTTTGAAGATTAAAATAAATTATGAATTTAAAGTTTATTACACATATTAGTCCTAGAGCTCTTGCAGGTCTGCAGGGAAATATAAAACCTCAGATAAAAAAATTAGTAAGAACCTGAATTTGTTGGAGAAAAATATGTGTGGCCAGTAAATGAAGGGAGACACGGTATCACTAGGAATTAAAACATTTGAATTAAAGATGAGAAGACTATTCTTTTATCTTAATAGATTGCCTGGGATTTATGTTGTAGTGAGAGAGTTTCCCTTATATCACACTAATGGGAGTATAAATTAATTTAGTCTATCCAGAAAGCAATTTGGCAATATCAAAAACCTTCAAAAGTTTTTTAGCCAGAAATTCTACTTTTCTAATCTATATTAAGAAACTAAATAGGGTTGTTTATAGATGTTGACCTAAGTGTATTTTGTAATAGTGAAAAATGGAAATAACTAAATTATCCCCAAATATTTGAATAGTTAAGTAAATTATAATGTATTTTCAAAATATAGTAATGTCTCTACAAAATTAAATTTATAAAGATTATCTACTGACTTAGGAAAGTTCTCTTGGTAAGTGAAAAAGCAAGGTAAACTTTATTTTCAACATTGTAATTTTGTTTTTAAAACATGGTGTTTTATTTATTGAAAAGCTTTTATTTTCCTAGCCTCTGACATTGACCCAAACTGGCTTAAATAATAAAGAAGATCTATAAGCTCATACAATAGAAAATATTCAAAAACATGTCAAGCTTCTGAATGGGATGATTTAGCAGTTTAATATATTTATCAAGGATCAAGGTTCTTTCTAAATCTCTCCTCTTCTATCCTGAATGTTGGCTTCCTTCTTAGGCCAAAGGGGTCATGTTCAGATCCAGTAATGTCTAGAGAAGAAAAGAGATTACATCTCTTTCTCCTTTCTGTCCTCTCCTCTTTTCCCTCCCCACTCTTTCTTTCTCCCTCTCTTTGGTTAAGAGTAAGGATTTTTTTCATGCTACCCACCTGCAGAATTCCCATCCTGTTGTATGGTTCCGAATTGGGTAGTGCCCATGCTTGAACCAGCCCTAATCTCAGGGGGGTGGGTTTCCCGAGGCTCATGGCTTGTAGAGGAGGAACAGGGAAAAATGGTCTAATGGGATGCTGGGTAGGCAACCAATTGTGTATATTATGAGTATGCATCAGTTCACTGAGATATAAAGCTTTCACTGATAAGACCTTCCAGTTGACATGACCACCAGGAGGAAGTCTGATAGAAAAATACTCCACCAAAATTTTTGGGTCATATACTTTGTGTTAAGATTTTGTCCCAAGTCTGATTCCATGTGGAACCTTTTGAGAGCTCGCGGGAAAGAGAAATCAAAACAGAAAGTAAACTAGTTAGGATGTGACCCCTGATGACAAGCTCTCTGAAATGGGGAAAGAGGCTGCCTTACTTGGCTCGCTCATCTCGTCTCTCTATGTGGTATGCCTCTTGCGTGTCATGGGATATACTTATTATGGTGATGAGAGTTAGATTGAAATTGTGTAAGAACTAGGAGTCATCAGAGAAGGAACAGGCTTTTTTGTGACTTCTATAAACCTCAGTTAAAATTCAGCCAGTGAATCAGGCTGGAGATATCCACGGTCTTGTTTCCATGATGTCAAGAAAAGAACGATTTCAGTGAAATCACCTAAGATTCTGCAGAGGGGTTGCTCTCTGAATTTGTTTCATTACTCCAGGCTCCCAAACACCCCAGAGACCCACAGAAGGGTTCAGAGTGCATGCATTCATTCCTATATTCAATAAGCATTTAAACCACGTAATAACGATAGCTAACTGGACTCATTTCTGTGGGTTGCCATAACAAGGTATCATAGATGGGGTGGCTTGAAACAACAGAAATATTTAGTCTCACAGTTCCGGGGAGTGGAAGTTCAAAACCAAGGTGCTGGGAGGGCAAGACCGTCTGTCTCTACAGGCTCTAAGGGAGGAGCCTTCCTTGCCCCTTCCTAGCTTCTGCTCTTCACTCGAAGTCTCTGGTATTCCTTGGCTTCACTCCAACCTCCCTTCTTCCTTCATACGGTGTCCTCTTCGGGCCTTTATATCATCTTCCTCTGTGTATGTCTGTATCTAGGTCCAAGTTTCTCTTTCTTATAAGGACATCAACTGTATTGATTAGAGCTCACCCTAAATCATTTGAACTTGATCACATCTGCAAAGACCCTATTTCCAAATAAACTCACATTCACAGACACCAGGGATTAGGACTTCAGCATATCTCTGGGGGCCACAATTCAGCCCATAACACTGATAATGTTATGTACAGATACTGTTCTAAGTGCTTTGAATATACTTACCAATATAATTCTCACAGAAGCTCTGTGAAAGAGTTACTATTATTTCCTACTTTATAGGTGAGGATATCACATTTTAAAGATGTTTCTTCACCAGTGCAAGGTCACGTGATCAGAAAGTGGCAGACTTCGAATTCAAACCCAGGTAGTCTTGGGTCAGAGCCCGTTAATCGTAGCAGCTACACCATGCAGCCACTTTATCATGTCCCACGTATCCCCTACTTCCTTGCTATGTGATAAGTGCTATGAATGAGACCCAGTAACAAACTAGGTAGTCAGTGCCTTTAAAAAGAAGGCAGAAAGGGGATGAAAGAATAGAGAGAAGATGTAGATTTGCTATGATTTCTTTAATTATGCATCTAGAAAATATTTACTGGGTAGCTACTAGGCATGGGAAAACAGAAATGTATCAGAAAAAAATTATTCAACAAAGGTTCCTATAAATGAAATAAAATAAATTGTAGAAGAGTAATCCCCATTAATCCATCATCTCTGTGCTAGAATTTGAGGGGTTCTTGAACGAATGATGGATATGGAATCATACCAGTGATGAGGGAGGACATCATAACAGTCCCAAGGGAGTGATATGGGCAAAGAAAGAAAGTGACATTACATGGGGCTCTGGTTCCCAAACTCAAAGCTGAAATCTAGTAAGGTGGCCTGGGTCATATCGATGAGGGTGCAGCAAGTTTTTCAGTAAAGGAAACAATAGTAAATTCTGTGAGGCTTTGCCAGCCATATGGTCTCTGTGACAAATACCCAGTTCTGCCATTGTCCTACAAAAGCATCAATAGATAATATGTAAATGAATGGGCATGGCTGTGTTTCAATAAAGCTTCATTTGCAAAGCATGCATTGTGCCTGATTTGGCCTAAAGGCCAACACTTGAAGCAGTAGCATCTATTGCTTTCCTGGAAAGACAGTTTAGCAACCAAAACTGGCACAGTGAAATTCTATGTCCCTTTCAGCTTAAACCGGAGTTTCAGAACATGCCTCACTGCAAGGAGGTGTGGCTCCCTTCCATCCCTGGAGGACAGAGAGCTGGGGAGATAAGAGGAAAAAGAAAGCTTGGGCTCCAGAGCGTGGAACTGCCTGCCCAAGTCGTTCTTAATCTGGACCAGTAGTTACGGGGTGCAGGGTGGGGCAGGGTGAAAGAGAAAATGAGGAAGGGGGGAGAGAGGGCTAGAGAAAAGAAGGAGGAGGAGAAGAGAAGGTTCTCTCATGTTTCGAGGCAGCCCTGCCTGCACCCTGAAGAGATGGAGGAAGAGGAGTAGAGACCTGGGTCATCTAGACTGGCCCACTCCCCCACCCATTTGACAGCACGACCCTTAGAATACTAGTTCAATTTGTGTCTTAGAATCTAGTTCACCAGCTTGGCATCCCCCCATTTAGGGAGGTGGAGATTCTTGTCCTAGATCCTGACCCATCCTGAAAGAGCTGGAGTAGAGGGACCAATGGGGTGGGGACTAAAGAATGATGAGCACCCCCTTTTAGAGGTTAAGACATGCATTGTTTTACTGAATGCTAGCATTGCCCCAGAAAGGTAGATATTATTGCTCCTATTGCACAAATTAGAATACTGAGATTCCTTAGAGGCTAAGTCCACTGCCCAAGGTCATTGGCTACAACCCGACAGACCTGGTACAACCAGCGCCTCCAGAACATGCGCCCCTTCTCATAGGGCCCCAAGCCTCTGAATAAGCTAGTAGGCAGCACGCTTGCTGTTAAAATGCTACAGTCAGTACGGGAGGGTAACCCTTTCCCTTCCAGTGTTCAAGGCCATGCTAGCTCTCAGCAAATCAGAACCCCTGCTGTTTCTTTGTTAGAGGGTCCCAGCTGCTGAGGGACGAAGGTGCTAGAGCCAACAGTCCCTAACCCCGGAGGGGCCTGAGGCGCTAAAGAAAAGAGAAGTAGGTCACTCCCTTGACTGAGACACCAGCTCTGCTTTCCAGGTAACTGTGCTTGTGTTATAGGTTATGCATTGCTGTGGTTGATGCAAGGAGTTGTACTCAGTAGGCGGAGCTCAGATTTGGGGCCAGAGGTCTTTCAGGAGTCTACACAGGAGTTTAGAATTTTTAAGTCCTAAAGAGGAGATAGAAACAGCATGAAGAGATGGACAGGATGCAGAAGGTCAGAAGGAAAGAGGTGATGTCCAGCGGGCGCCTGTGGGGTTGTTCCATAATGGAAAAGAGTGGGGTGGGGGTCCTGATGCTGCTTGCATTTGCCGACACATCTCCATCCTCTCTTCTTCAGGTATCAGCTGTCTTTCCCACACCCTGTCTGTGCGATTTAAGGTCCTGAAATGAGCAGAGGAGTCAGGCCCGGCTAACCCCAGCAGTGCCCCTGGCCAGGGTGATTGGTTCAGGCTTGAACACCTGACTTTCATAGACCCAATCTGCATGAATTTCAGAACTTTGTGGGAGTAAATCATAGCTCTTCCCCCCCCCACCCCAGGGATTATTACACATAAAAATAATTTTAGCCTGGAGATGCAAGAACCTTCATGTTAGGAGGATTTATTTAAGGAAGAATCTGACCCAGCCGGAGATAAGGCCAAGAGGTGGGAGAGGGCTGGGAGAAGACACACACTGAGAGAGACAGACAGACACTCTTGAGACCATTATGTAAGCAGCTGGACCCAACACAACTGAAATCAGCAACTCTTCTTCTCAGTTACATGAGTCAGTTAAGTTTTTACTAGGTTGAGACTTCCTGTCAGTTGCTCCTAAAAATGACTGGGGCTTGGACAAGACATGCATGGTACACGGGAGCAGCATGCCATTGTCAAGATGCATGACCTTGGTCAGGTCTCTTTATCTCTGCTAAAATGAGGAATATTCAAGGTCACTTTTTAAATGAATAATTATAATGATCTCTAATATTCGTTAAGCACCTGATACGTGCCCAATACTAGGCTAACATATTTGTTGGCATTTGTTGCTTATAAGACTCTTATGAGGTTAGATTTTTTAATGATCTTTATTTTACAGATTAGAAAAACAAGTCTAGACAAGCAAGTGATTCCCCAGAGGTCAAAGAGTTGGTAAGTGGCGTGACTAAAATAGGAGCCCAGGGGCCTGTCACCCCAAACTGTGCTCTTAACCACTCTACTACCTGTGAGGTCTATAGAGAACAGAACATTCGGGGGGGGGCGGGTGGAAAGAGCCCTGGTGGGAATCAGGGAGCCGTCATTCTTGTCTCAGCTTTGCTGCTACCTTGTTCAGTTCTGGCAAACCACTTCCCTTCTCAGGGCCTCATTTATTTTCAGTTCCTCGATGAGGGAGTTTGCCTAGATGTTCTTTAAAATCCTGTCTAGGTGCAGTGACAGAAGTGGTTAATAGTTCACGTTTATTTTCCTGTCCTGTAAGTAAATGTATTCAAACCACTGGTGACTAGGCTTGGAGCTGTTCTCATGCAGACCACAGCTGGCAAAAGAGCAACCGACGTGCAGCTTGGTCTTGAATGTCTTTCAGATCCGAGGTGTTCACGATTTTAGGCCAAGAGAGCATACAGTTCCATAGCTATGGGCAGGGGAAAAGAATAGAATCAATTAGAGTTTTTGGTTGCAAGCAACAGAAAACAACACCGGATTTCTTAGCCAAAAGGGGCTCTGTTGGAAGACTATAGGGAACACATAGATCTAGAGAGGCAGAAACTGGCACGGGAAATGGGGAGGAGCTACAGGGAGCTCCGGAGAACTCCAGGCAGGAGCCCCCACCAGGAGGTCTGTCATGCACAAGTTTCTCTCATGACATAGCTCCTCCTTCCCTCAGTTCCCTGAGTCCTGGAGAGAGTAGCCAAGTGGGTCAGCTTGGGTCAGAAGCGCACCCCTTGTCCGTTCTATAGCAGAGGGAAGGAGATCTTGTAGGTGAAGCGGCTCTCTAGCAAGAGAGTCTCACCTCTCTGAGACAGGTGGATACAGGTGCTCCCTAAAAGTCAGGTACTCTTAGGAACTGAGTGACTCCTGAGCAGTCAAAATGATAAGCATCCTCTCTGAGGGTATAAAGCACCACTATACTTTAAAAATCTCAATAACAAATATAGAAATGTTTAAAAAAAATAGAACTCCTGTTTCCCTCCTCTCTTATCCATCTCTCCCTTTCTTTCTCCTTCCATCTGCAAATATTTGCTTGAACATCTGTTATGTGGATGGATGTATTGCAACAAGCCTCTGTAGCCAGACTGCCTGGATTTCAACCCCATCTCCACTGCATCTTCATTTTATGTAACTTTAGAGAATTTGTTAAATCTTCTTGGGCCTCAGCCTTTTCCTAGGATCCATAGTAAGCATCCTATAATGTTTAGATGTTGTTATTGTGGTTGTTGTTGTTGTAGGTGTTGTTGCAAAGCTGTATAAAGAGTTAAGGCAGAATACTGGTCTTCCAGGAGTGCATGGTCTAGGGAAGATGATGAAATTGCATTGATGGCGGTTTTCATGTTGTTGGTCTATAAAAATATCAGGAAAACAAGCATGTGGTTTTCACTCATGCAAGTATTAGATTGTGTGGGATTTGGTTGGCCTAGGTTAGTCTGGGCTTGGTTTCAAGCTCCAGTTTGGGTGCAAATCTGCTCCATGTGCTTTTCATTCTCCTGGGACCAGCATATCTCAGGGTATTCTCCTTTTGGCAAAAGATAGAAATGCTAGAAGACAGGCTCAGCCATACAAGTACATTTCAAGCCTCTCCTATTATATTCTTTAACAATCCTGTTGGACAAAGCAAGTCACACGTCCAAGTCCAAAGCCAAGTACTCCTGGCCATGCCAAGAGTGCTGATCTATAGTATTACCACAGGGGAGTAACAGGTTTGCAGCTCATAATTCAACCTACATCGTGCTTATTTAATACTAAGTAGAAAGTCAGGGATGTGCTAGGAGCGATATAGACAGAAATACCAAAATAGCTCAAAAGTAGAACTTACTTCTACATGGTTGAAAATTCAAAGGAAACATCGTAGAAGAGGAAGTGATTGAGATACATCTCGCAAGATGGGTTGGAAAAAAGAATGTAAATCCAGGCAGAGAGATAGTACGAGCCAAGACGTGAAGCAGAGGCACGTCCAGGAATCAGGAGAAGCTGAACTTGGCCTGGTTTGTGGAGGGAAGTTATGCTTATGAAGGAAAGCTGGAACTAAGGGCCCCAGTTGGCTTATGGACTGAACAAGGCCTGTTGCTTGGAGACCCCAGTAAGCACCTTCCAGACATTCAGAAGCCAGTGACCATCGATGACTCTCACCAGTGAGAGAAAACTTGATCGATGATCCATGCAGGCAAAATGCAGGCAAAACACAGCAAGTGGTCAGGCGGCCGCCCCTTGAGAACAGTCGTGTTAAACGTAGCTCTTTGCCAGACTGGAAACCACATTCACCATCTGGACATACAGCAGAGAGGGGAACAGGTAAATAGCCTCAGAAAGAAATAGTGATTAAGAAATCTGTTTATTTTACTTGCTCAGAAGAGGCTGGTATCCTTCAGTTTAAAAGGAGAGATAGTCAAAGTGGTCCATGGATTTGGCAGGAAGAAGAAAGACAAAGGGATTTAGTTAAATCTTGAAACAGTCCCAATTCCATTGTTTATTGACTGGGTGACCTTGGATATATTATCCCATCTTTTAGGGGCCTCAGTGTTCTTGTCTCTAAAATGGGGTTTGATCATACCTAGGGCTGTGATAAAAGGCAAATATGATAATATGTGATATATATAGAGTATATATAGGAGGAGAGGACTGGGTATTAAAGAAAGGGTTTGAGAAACTAATTCAATCTTATTAACCAATGTCACCCCAGTAACTTTGATTAAAAAAATAGAAAAGAAAGAAACAGGTTAGAATTACTGCTAATAGCAGCTAATTCTGTAGTGTCGATGAAGTGAGCTCATGAAGGAGAGAAAGTTGGGCCAAAGTTGGGTAGTTTTGCTCATCGTTGGCTCCAATTTTCTTCTGCGTGTTTCTGTATTGGACAGTTTGGAAATCTAAAAACAACCTTCTTAGTTGAAGGTACCGTTTTTTGATGTAAGATTTTGCCAGCCAGACTCATGTGAGACTTGGATTCAAAACCAAGATGAGTGAGAAGAGATGGCACACATGGTGTCAGTATCGCCAGTGTCTGGACCACTCTGGCTTTGGGAGGTCAGCATGCTGATGGCAGCTTCCTGATCCCCATGTTACTGGGAAGGCGAATTGTCCTGGACCTCACAGCAGTGGCACTGGGCTCCTGAGCCTGGGTTGGGGCTAACATGGCACGGTCCCAGAAGCAGCTGGAACACTGGCTTGGATTCCCTCATAGCCTTAGCTTTTCAGGGCTTCCCTTGATGAGCCAGTTCTGGGGTGTCTTCTTGGGTCTTTCCTAGTCATTCCCTACCTCGAACTTACTTCTGCAGACCTCCTACTGATTTTATAAGCATTTGATTCCCTTCCTCAAATACTTTTTAAAGAGCAACTAAAGCAGCATGCATGTTTGTTATCCACAGTTGAGCCCTGGCTGGCCCACTGGGGCGGCCGCATCTCTAAAGGCACTGACGGTTAGTCATCCCCTGACCTTTTCGGGCTCCTGGACACCTCTCTTTGGACCAGCCGTCATTACCAAATGGTGTCCCTGACTGTTGTATTCCTGTTTCCAATCCAACCTAAATAACTGTGGTCAGACGTCTTCAAAGCAAATGATAAATCACATACCTTATGATGTCCAGTTTTAAAGTGGTAGAGATATTGCTACTTCTTTCTCCTCTTGGAGGTTACCCTCAAAGCAACAAAGATTATGTTGAAAGAAGTGAAAGCTCCATCTCTGATGAAACCAGGGGACATCTGTAACCCTGAACCACAATATAGAGAGAAGAGCTGCCCAAAGCAGTGAAGTGCCGGTGAGGCGAGGGGAGGGGCTGAGAAAGGATGCCCCCAGCTACAGATCACAGGAAAAGAGCCTGGCACATTCAAAGGCCAACCCCAGCGAGCCCCTTCATTTGGACCAGTGGAAACGCATATGTGGATTGATGCCAGGAGCTTCCCTGGACCCAGTTCGGCCTGAAGGAGAAGCAGAGAAGACAAGACCAAATGCGAAATTCATGCGGACAAATCATAAATTCAGGAAGCAGTCTGCAGGGGAGCCGGAGTTCTGCCTGAGTAAGCGGAAGGCTAGAACAACATTTGGTGGGATGCGGAAGGGTGGGGTCGAAAACCCACTGGGTAAGGTCAAGAACGAATAGTAGGTGAGGAAACGCCACGTGAGTTTTGCTATACAGGGGAGCAGAGTAATGGCGTAGTAGCTGTAGAAACATGGAGTTGAGGAGTGTGATGATTAATTTTAGGTGCCAACCTGCCTGGGTCACAGGATGCCACATACCCGTTTAAACTTTATTTCTCGGTGTGTCTGTGAGTGTAATTCTGGATGAGGTTAGCGTTTGAATTCACAGACTAAGTAAAGCACATTGTCCTCCCCAATGCGGCCGGCCAGCATCTGATGTGGCGAGGGCCTGAATAAAACAAAAAGGTGGAGGGAGGGAGCATTTGCTTTCGCAGCCTCACTGTTTGAGCTGAGACATTGGTCTTCTCCTGCCCCCAGACTGGGACTTACATCAACAGTGATCCAGATTCTTAGACCTTCAGACCTGGACTAAAACTCACCCAGCTGGTTTTCCGGGTCCTCAGGCCTCCGGACTTGGATTAGAACTGCTCCAGTGGCTTTCCCAGCTTGCAGGGTCTCCGGCTTGCAGATGGCAGATTGTGGGGCTTCTCAGCCTCTCTATAATTGCACAAGCCCATTCCTCATAGTCCCTTGAGATGTGTATCAGTTTCTCTGGAGTGCTCTGACTGATACAGAGAGCATAAGCATGCCAGTGTGCTTGTGGGAATTACTTAGAAGAGAGATATTGCTAGTAAGGTAGGAGATTGGGGAGGCAAATGTGGGAGTGGTATTCCTCTGAGGTGAGACAGGCTGGGGCCCATTGCACAGGAGAAGCACTAGACTTTGAACAGAAGCATGTGTCACCCATCCCTGGCGAGGGAAGAGGACCTGGGATACGGGAGTGAATCTGGCGGGTTCGGGTCTGTGGTAGAGGGAGCATGTTGGCGTTTTCTTCTCATCACTTCGGTTTTTTAAGAAAGTAACAGACGGCATTGTTACCAGCTGAGAGTAAAGGGACGGGGGAGACGTTGGGGGTTTGAGGAGGAAGGAGAAAATGCAAAATTATTTTCTAGGAGAGAGGGGGAATGAAAGAGCCAAGGAAAATTATTATGATTGTTGAGTGTTCTTCAAGAGCTCTTCTGATTTAGTGGCCATGGGTTTAAATTTAAGCCTAGATAAATGTGTGTTATGTGTGGGTGTACACGTATTTTCTGAACACGTTCACTTGTTTGGGTAAGAAGTATTTGACCAAGGTTCCGTTCCTTTGTTCTTGTTTTTTCGGTCCACCCCCTCACCCCAGCAAGGTGTGTGTGAGGGAACGTGGAATCTGAGCTGTGAAATAAACGGGGAGAAAGGGTGTGAAGTGGGGGCAGAAAAACAGGGTTGAGTCAGTAAACCGAAGGTCCTCGTTAGGTTAAGTAATTATTGCTGTTGGGACAATAGAGGGAGCTGGATAGTTGAGAGGAGGTACGGCTTAGGATGCTGAAACACTTTGGGAGCGAGTGCCATCAGTAGCAATGGTGACATCTGTGTGTGGCTGTAAGAACAGAGGCTACTAGGTGGAGAATGAGATCATCGCAAGACAAGAGACCAGGAAACGTAGAGAACGTGGCGTTGGAAGGACCCCACAGAAAGATACCGAAATAATTCACAATAGCATTGGAGGGAGTTGTAATGACCCAGGTGCTAAACTCCCCCAGGAATGAGGAGGATCGATCTGGGTTCTGTAGACCACTGCGAGAGGCTGGGGTAGGGAGTGTTATAATCTGAGGATATAAGCTTCAAAGCCAAGGTTTTCATGGAGAAAGGAGTGAAAATTGTCCGGAAAGAGCAATGATGAAAAAGAGGAGCAAACACCACACCTCCGGGTCCAAGGTGCAGGAGAGTGGTGGCAGCGGGGGTGGGGCGGGGGGGGGGCGGAATAAGCTAGCCCTGAAAAGCTCTGTAGGAGATAAATAGTTCTTAGTTACTTAGGGCGAGGCTTCTCTTCCGGGAGGGAGAGGAGCGGGTAAGTCAGAGACGTGAGACTGTCAGGGATTTCGCTGATAATGGACGATGAGTTCCAGAGAGCAGAGAAGAACGTTTTCCAGAAATGAAGCAAGGTAGGTGAGTGGTCAGAGGACAGAATATACTTTGCTATGTGGGAGTGCAAATCCAAACGTTAAGTAAAACCCAGAGAGTCTATGAATTCCGGTGGTTTTCATGAGCAAGAATGTAAGGCCCGATGAGGTTAGTCTTGAGCATTTCCAAGACAGTTTGTGGCGATGTGGGTGGAAACGGGGTTCTACGGAAAGTAACCTCCCAGGGTGATCTGATCCTAAATTGCTGCTGGGCAGGTCTTGGTGAGAAGTCATGCCCCAGGCATATAACTTTGCAGTGAAAGGTTTATCTCTTTGCCTTAAGCAAGCTTTGTACATTGTTTCTGTGCACTTAGGTTACCGCACCTTTGAAACACCCTCTTTCGGGCCCCTCCCTCTAAAGCAGGAATTTAACTACCGTACTTTGCCATATATAATGCACACTTTTTTGCCCAAATTTTTGAGGGAAAAATAAGGATGTGCATTATACATGTGTAGTACTAATTCCGTATCTGTCTAAATGTCTTAAAATCTTTTATTTATGCATACATGTTAAGAGTGTGACTCTAGAAAGAATAACGATATCTGTATGCAAAAAATACCCTGGCATATGGTAATCGGCTCTGTGTCTAAATATAAATAAATAAATGATTGGATTAAAAAGTTAAAAATGAAAGATTATTTTTCCTGGAAGTTTGGGCCAGAAACATGGGTGAGCATTTTACATGGCAAAACTGGGGAGCTGGCGATGCAGCCTGTACCTCGCTTTCCCTCACGCGCTCGTAACCCGCCTGATCCCTAGGCCCTGCACTGCCCCCCGCCCCCGACGGCCAGTCTCAAATGCGTAAAGGAAACTGCAAAACCGTTCTTGTCTGGACATTTGCGATCTTGTTCCCTGGCATGTGTTGCCAGTTTGGCTCAAATAAATGCTTATAAAAAATTCTCTATGGGTTTAGGCGTGTCTTACGACAACGTTTAGAAACATCAACAGTGGAGAGGTTGTCAGTGTCTTCTTTGTGTGTGAGTGTTGGCCGGTTGAATGGGTGGGTACATGACATTTAAAGACCAAGCCAAGCTCTGGGGCTTCATCATTCTTTCTATAAAATGTACTATGTTAAAAAACAAAACAAAACACCTCAATGAAACAATCATCCCATAAAATTAGTCTAAGTGGACATATAACAGGTCAGGGAAAATACGGAAAAATGACAAAAGGAGTCTAAACGTGAGCTGGTAGAGCTCAGGAAAAAAGAAAGATAAAAATAAACCATCCCAAGAATGAAGGTTTTCTATTGAGAGAGGCACAGAAATAAAACTACATATGGCTGAAAACATAATAAGGGATGTGGTGGGAGAGAGGTTAAGAAAAGTTAGCTGAATAAAATGGCTGTGTACAGAGGATTCACATGGATCAGACATGAAATGTTAGCAGCGGAAGACGGATAAAGGAGATACAACACACACATAATGGATGTTCTAGTATTTTTAGTTTCTTTTTTAACAAAGTGAAAATATTGTCTTTTTAAATACTAGAACAGAAAAATGATCAAAACATAATTCACAAAAAATTTCCAGAACTTATATAAATACACACACACACATACTTTAAAAGGGACAGGCACACCCTGGAGACATCAGCCTAGGATGATGAACTCTGAGACATATAATAATTAGGCCACCAGACTTTAGAGGTCAAAAATCAATACTTTAGGTAACCGGGAGAAATATCAAGTCACTTGAAAGGTCTCAGTCTTCTCCCTGGTAATTCTCAAAGGACAAATGCCGTGGAGCAATGCTTACAAAATCCATAAGAAAAAAACATGTGATAAAATAATTTTTTTTTTTTTTTGCACAGCTAAATAGTTGTGTGTAGAGGCAGAAGACTGATATTCTTAAACAGAAAGTGAGAAAGTGTTTCCCGAGAGCCCTGCTTGCAGAAGTCACTAGACGGTGAAGTTCAGGCTGACAGGAGAATTCACAGAGACAGGCTGCACAGTGAGTGTGGAATCCACCTGGGGACTGGGATTGCAGCACAGAACTTAATAAGCTTTTATAGGTAGAAATGACTTAATTAAGAACAGTTGGAATAAGAGAGCAGCATGATGGAGGGTGATATTTTATGTGCTGCCTTCTAATCTTTTATAGCCAGAAGTCAAAGGGGATTATTTAAAGCCGATAAATCATGTAACAAATATATTTTAAAACATAATAACCAACTAAAATTAAGTGGAAATTGTAAACAAAAGTCCAGAGATACCTTTCTTTAAAGAAATTTAGAAGCTAAATTTGAGACACAAACTAGGAAACGTAGTCCTTGGTATGATTAGAGAGTATATTTCAAAATGGGGGGTGGGGGTAGGGCAGGGTTTCTAAAGGCACAAGTGGAAGGAGCTGATGACCAAAGCGATGGGTTACTGAGGGAAAAAAGACCGTGAACATACATCATTAGTTTTCTGACTGGTGAGAGCAACTGTACTTTCAGTGGTCGGCTGACCCAGTGATGGAGCAAGTGGAGCTGTAACGGGAGAACAATGAGTAATATATGGTTTCGCATTTATGGCGTCCTGGCTCCAGCCCAGGCCTGCACGACAGAAAGGCTGTCTTTGATCACACAATCGTAGTGCAGGGGGTGTTATTTAACAGCGCTGCAGTTTATCCAACAGTACAATAGCACGAGAGGCTGATGCCCCGGAAAGCAAAGTTATGTTCTACAAGCAGCTTCAGAGCTCGAGCTGCAAAAATCCAAACAACAAATTATGAAATTAAACTTCTTATAAGTCCTCACGATGAAACACAAGAGGATATGGGAGAAAGAGGAAACATACTTTTGTCATAGTTCATATTAGGGCATTGATAGATGCTGGCTAGTGAATAGAGAATTATATTTAATCTATCTAATAATAATATTAAAAATGTTCTGGAATGGACAGTGCTTTTTCTCTTCTTAATGTTTATTTCCATGTGGAGATTTTGTTCTGCCACTCCTGACCTGTCTCTCTGATTCTTTAGGCTCTTGGCCCTAAGGGAGGTAAAGTGATTTATCTCTTTGATAAATTTAGAAGAATAAACATATCATACTCATCTCAGCTCTCTGGTTTCTCATGCGCAGTGAGCTGCCCCCGGGGTGAGTGAGCTCTAAGCTGCTGCTCGCACCAGTGAGTCTGGTCCCCGCTGAGGGCCCCTGGCCTATCCCGGAAGGTTTGCTTGTATCTGAGAGGGTGAGTTTGTTAAATTCTAGGGTTCAGTTTTAGAGAATTCTTATAATCCAATCTCATCTTTATCAATATTAAAAGCAATATTTTGGTTTGATACTCTTGTCTTTCAGGTTATTCTGTATACAGGCGTGGGAGGGGATGCCATTTATGGGACCCTCACAAAAGACCCTGACAATGACAATTTGGGGTTTCAAAGAGTCCAACTCAACGAGTAAATATATTGGTTGAGTGCTTAGCACAGAGTCAGGCATGTAGCAGGTAGGCACTTCATAAGGGCTGTTAAATGAGTAAGTGGCAGAGTTTTAGAGCTTCTGAGGAAAATGACAGCTCTTTAGTCTCTGGTGTGGCCGAAAGCAAGCACATGAGAACGCAGGAGCTGCAGAGTAGCCACGTTTCTCCGTGTGCACAGAGGAAAAGCACGACCCAGGTAATGCAGAGGTCAGCATACATCGAAGGACTCAGGGACACAGAGATTGACTTGTGGCCATCTTGGTTCCTGTCGACTTCCTAGTTTCTGGTGCTAGGTCCTTGTGGGGCCCAGTGGCGCTCTACTCCCTAGGGTTCTGTAAGTCACCCGAGTATCCTCCTAGTTAACCCTCCCCCTTTTTGTTTTGATGCTTAAACTCATTTGAGGTGCATTGTTTTTACTTTCATTCAGAAGACTTGACTAACACATGAGACGCTGTGGGCCAGAGCAGCTGTAAGGTGCTTTCTAAGTTTACAAAACTGGTGAGAATTTTGAGTCTGGGCACACGGCCAGAATACTCTGTAGGAAGAACAAGGAAACAACCACTGGGCTTTTTTCTCAGCTGCCTGTGGTGGGTGGGTCTGAAGTCAGACTGTCACAGGGGCCAGACTTGGAGAAAAGCCGTGGGCAACCAGGAATATTTAAAAAAACGAAAAAGCTAATACGTACCGGTTAAAATCACCAACTTCCCACCTCATGAATCATCAGCAGAGTGCAAAGCTCCCGAATGCTAACCAGCCGGGCACTACATTAATTCTACTCTGTAATTCTCTGGATTCTACCGCTCTCACAGATGGAGTCCAGAAACAAAGTAACAGCCCGCTCCATTCCGATTCGAGTTCTCATTTGCCTGTGCTCTGCTTCCCCGAGAGCCCAGGGTGACTGGCTGCAGACCTGGGCTTCTGTGTGCATAAACTAATAGGTATGACCAGCATATAATATGGGAAAGAGGTAACCGGGAAGCCAGCAACCGGATAAGAGGAACATTCATTACACAAGCCGGGAATGAGATGAGCTTCTGCATTGGGGTGTAAATAATTTTAGTTAATAAAAAAGCCCCAACCCTCATAGCTTAGCACCCACAACAGTGTCTGGAATACACAGCGGCACAACAAATATTTGTTGAAAGTTGAATGGAGTCTGTCGACCCTCTCACCCTCTCACATTTACATGTTTCTCTCTTTGGTAGCATTTGGCACAATAACGTTTTCATTTGACTTGAGTATTTATTCGATCAGTGCCCATCTTACTAACTGGAGAAGCAAGGGTACAGGGACCACACTTACATTTGCTCACTGTTGTTTCCCAAGTGCCTAGTACAGTGTTTGTATATTACTTGATCTTAATAAATATTTGCTGGATGAGTAAGCAGCATCTTGATTTAAAGAGTGTATGCTTGGCAAATGCTGTGCTCCAAAGGCCGAGTGTTTAACTTGGATGGAGGTCGGCATCCCTGCCTGTGGTCGTTTGAATGCTCTCTTGGCTAAGCCATGAGTTTTCTCTCTTCTCTCCTGCCCAGATGCGAAGGGACTGGCACCTCAGTATTTGGCGTATTCCTGTTTCCTGCCTGGAATGAAAGAGTCAATTTTTATCAAATCAGGATCTGCCAAAACTAAATGTAGCAATCCCATCTGTCTGTCACTTCAACAAGATGGGATTTATTATGTAGAACCAAAGGGACACGTTTCACAGTGGGGTGCTGCACAGCTCCGCAGCAGGCGATGCCATCCGCTGGCTCTCTTGCCTCGGTGGGCCTTCCCTTTGCTGTTGCGCTTGTATGGCGGCTGTTGCGCTTGTATGGCGGCTGGGTCTTCACTGACTCTGTGCAGTGAAGCTGGAGAAGGGAAAGGAAGGCTGGGGCTCTGCTGCCCAGGGAGCCTCCGCCACCCCGGACAGACAGTGGCACCTGTCTCTTCGGAGGCGCAGTTGCAGTTCCTGCTGCAACAGGATGGGGTCCTCTGGCGCCTTCTTCGCCTTTCTTTTGTCCCTCTTATTAGTCACTCCAGATTTGCACTAGATGGTATGTTGAATTTATGCTGTGGCAGGTGATCAGTATCAGCAGGAGAGAGGCTTCTGCCCTGTCAGGGCGCGTTTTGCATCTTGGTGGGACTTGATGACGCAGACCCAGGGGTGACAGCTGGGATGTCTGGCCTGAACACCCAAAGGATCACGTCAGAGTGAAACAGGGATCTGGGGGGAGTTGTAGATGAACAAGGAAGGAAGCCAAGAAGAGTGTGGATTTTCTGGTGTTCGTGAAGATATAGATTGGCATTGGTTGGCAGGTGACTTGTATTCCCCAGAGGTCCTTCATTGCAAGTGGCAAGACTTAATTCACTGCTGAACGAAGCCATCCAGGCATGACCGGATCCAGGCACCTGAAAAATGCTACCAGGAATTAGCCTTTAGCTCTCAGCTCTGCTTTCCTTTAGAAAAACTTCAGCCTCGGGCAGCCTTTCTCCGTGGGGTGGACAGCATGCTGCGGGCAGGTCGGGGCTGACCTCAACGTCCCCAGACTTATCAGATGAAAATACAGAATGCCCAGGGACACTTGTATTTCAGATAAACAATGAATAGATTTTTCAGTAGAAGTATGTCCTATGCAGTATTTGGGATATACTCATACTAAACATATACGGGGCGTTCTGCATTTTATCTGGCAACCCAGTGGCACCATCTTCACAGCCAGTAACCTCGGAAGAAGGAGCATGGCCCCTGGTTGATCCTGAAAATGGCTCTGATGGCCAGCCTGGCTCACACACTCATCCTGTGGTCGGCGAGCTGGGTCCATGTCAAGACCCCAGTGGGGAGAGGCAGTTTAGTCACTAACAAATGTTTGCTAAATGCCGCTCTGTGCCAGGTTCCTCTCTAGGTGCTGCAGGTTCAGCTGTGAATGAGACAGAGAGGTATCCTGGCCGTGAGGAGCCGAGTTTTTAGTTGATGGTGGGGGCGAGTGGGTGGAAAATGAATAAATACACTTCTAGATAAACAGGACGACTTCATGAACTGATAAGCGCTGTAAAAGAGATAAAATGGGGCACTGTGACGGGAAGTGTCTGCACAGTTTTGGGTGGATTCGTGTTTCCTGCTCCCAAAAAACAGACATGTTGAAGTTCTAACTAGCATCGATGAATGTGACCTTACTTGGAAATAGTCTTTGCTGATGTAATCAAGTTAAGATGAGGTCATACTGTGTTAAAGTGGGCCCTAATCCAGTGAGTGGTGTTCTTACAAGGGAAATGTGGACACAAACACAGGACAACGCCATGTGATAATGGAGGCAGAGACTAGAGTGATGCTTCTCCCAGCCAGGAATTGCCGGTAACCACCAGAAGCGAGGATAGAGGCAGGGAACAGAGTTCCCCACACGGCTTTCAGAGAGACGCGGCCCCGCTGACACTTGGGTTTCAGAGCCTTAGCTCCCAGCACTGTGAGAGAATACAGCTCTGTTGTTTTAAGCCATCTGCCTGTGGTCATTGATTTTGGAAGCCCCAGGAAACTAATCGGGGCAGAGGGCAGCCTGAATGGTCAGGGAAGGGACCTGAAGGATGAGCAGAAACATCTGTGTTCATAGGGGCAGCTGTGGAAACATCTGGGGGAAGCACACCTAAGGGAGGAGGAACGGGAAGTGTAGAGCCCCGGAACTGGGCATGGTGGCGTGGCATTTCGGGGCCCGTGTGCAGGAGCAAGGGGAGGAGGCACAGAGGGTAGGGCGTGTCCAGAACTCTGGGCGGCTTCCGAGGGCAGGGAGATGGGGGCAGCGAGAGTTGGAGTTGGAATTGCTTTCTAGCTTTGCCCCTTCCTCACGGTACAATCTTGTTTCATAACTCCTTAGAATGCAGATTTGAGTTTCTCCAGATGTAAAATGTCCAGGGAAATGGTTTTGAATCCAAGAGCTAGCTCTCAGGCCTTCTTGGTTTGTTATTTCTGTGACCTCGGATTTCCTATGAGGTTTTATTCCCTTTCTAAATCCACGTGGCTTTCACTGGCTTGGCAATCATTTGCAACCTGGCTTGACCTTACCTTCCAGAATGCTTTTGCCCTACAGAACGGTGTTCTGCCCAGGTTCTCTTGGCCTCTGGCAACGACTTTGTCCACCCTTGGTTTTGCTTTGACTGCCCCCTCTGGGTGCGGATAGCTCAGGGTGCAAAGCCTGGCTCCATGAATGAGCAAGATCAGTTCAGGAGTCATTTAAAGCTACGAATTAGCCTTGAGCAGCGGATAGATTTATGCAGAGACATCCGCAGTTTCTCTTAGGACTAAATAGCCAACAACTTCATGAAGCTAGGCTTAGGGGGTTCAATATATGGAAGAGAAATTTCAGTGACCTGGGTTCATGAGGCTGATCCCATGACCCTGTACTCATAAGCATTGCAGTCAGCTAGCCCAGATGCATTGGTATTGCCTAAGAATGGCGTTCCTTTAATCTGGTGGTTCTCAAACATGAGTGAACATTGGCATCATCCGGAAGGCTAGCTATGGCACAAATCGCTATTGCTCACCCTTAGAATTTTTGATTCAGTAGGTCTTGGGTGGGGCCTGAGAATTTGCATCTCTAACAAGCTCCTAGGTGGTCCTGAAGCTGCCCATCTGAGGACCACCCTTTCCAAATCACTGGCCTAAACTAACACAGAAAGAAGTCGAACACCAGGAATCCATCCAACCAATGGGCAGGGAGAGTGACAGCCGCCTGGAAGACAGGCTCCGTCAAGGGAGTGAGTCCCAACGGGGAATTAATGCGCCTGAGTCCTGGAGAAGCCTAAGGTTTATTGTAGAAGACAGAGTGGAGAGAAGAACTGAGAAGGCTTTGTGCAGCAGATGACATCTGCACTGAAAAAGTGCGGATGGGGAAAGACACATCAAGTTCTAGGATCAGAGTGGTCCCAGGTGAGGAGGCAGAGACGTGTGAGGGACCACGAGGATGTCCTTTGGTTTGGTCGCAACAGCAGGTTTCACACGTTCTGACCACAAGCCACTTGGTACAGCAACACACTGTCTGTCACACGTGCGTGTGTGCATTTACATCATCTGTAAGACTTTCATGAAACACTCACCCTTTTGTACGCAGTGCACCCTGGATTTGCTGTGCTGTTCTGAACTGCTCTACAGTGTGCACTTGGTACAGCAACACACTGTCTGTCACACGTGCGTGTGTGCATTTACATCATCTGTAAGACTTTCATGAAACACTCACCCTTTTGTACGCAGTGCACCCTGGATTTGCTGTGCTGTTCTGAACTGCTCTACAGCATACGGAGGCGGCCCAGCAGAGTGGTTGGGAACACGAACCCAGATTGCCTGGGCTCAAGCCTGGCTTGACCGCCTTGGGCAACTTATTTGCCTTCCACGGGCCCCCGTGTGCTCACCTGTAAAACAGAGATGGCAACTGCGCCTGCACCGTAGGGTCCGTGTGGGAAGCCTGTGAGTCTCTGTACAGCGTGGAGACCAGAGCCTGCTGCATAATAAAAGCCATGGAACAGTTTTCTCTTTGGCTATAAACCTCACTAAAAATGCTGGTCACAATATATTCAGCTGATTTCAGGACCTCATTAAGGCTGCGGCTTGAAGAGCTATAGGATACAGGTGTATGGGGGGTAGAGCTGACCCGCAGGTGTGGTGCTTTGGCTCCATAGCAGGGAGGCTCTAGAATCCCAGAGTAAAGACTCTGGACTTTGGTCACTGGGCCACCGGAAGCCCCTAAAGGTTTTGTCTGGATCCAGTGGTGTGATCAAAGCTGTATGGAGGACCGTGAATCTGGCTGTCCTGTGAAAGCTGTGTAGGAGTGAAGACGGAGGGGTTGGGGGTGGAGTGGAGACAGACTGTAATCCAGGTAGAGGCAATGCAGACCCCCCTGAGCAGTGGGAATGGAGGGAGGAAAGGGACACGAGCCCCAGGGGCCACCCCAGGGCCTCCACCACCGAAGCCGAATTGCTTCTTCCGGTCAACAAGTGGACCAGAGCTCTGTTGAAGCCAGCATTTCAGGATCCCATATTCCCTGGTCACCCCAATGGAGAGAAACTCCAGAGGAGGGAGCTAGCTTCCTCTGAAGGTGTAAATGGAATGGGAAGGAATTTTAAAACAAAAGGGAGTGTTTGGTTCTTTTTTTTTAGCCCAGTATGGGCTAATCTGGAGCCCCCTCCCGAGGAGGTCCTTCAGGCTGGCAGCACAATTCAAAGGGGACAAAGTTTCCCAAAGGCCCAGGAAAGTAACTGCAGTCTCTCTGGATGCTGAAGGACAATCCTCAGAGATTAAAGCAGCATCTGTGACCACATCTTCAGCAAATATCTTAAGTATGAATTCAAGTTGCTAATTAGATCCTTGTTTATAACGTTAGATTCTTTCAGGGGCCTTGCGGGGGGTAGGGAACCTGAGGGGGGTTGATGCATAGGAAAGCCAGTGAGTAATCTTCTGCAAGGCTTAATCACATCCTGACAATTAAAATGTTGATACGGGGTTGAAGTTGGTCTTTTCAGCAGCCTGCAGAGCGGCGGGACGGAGCGCAGCCTGAACTCGGCAGAGGAGAGAGTGCTTCGCCCCCAGTCTACTGCGCTCCGTGCATTCGGCAGTGGTTTTTATCAGATGCTTCCAGAACCCTGAAGAAGGCTCTAGCATGGTCCGGAGGGTGTGGTGGCCTCTAGGAGCATGCTGTCCCAGCAGCACTCTCCCCACTGAAGTGAAGTCACAATACCTGTGTCTCCTCTTAAGGTCCCCCTTGGTCCCTTGTCGACAGCCTGCTCACTCGTCACCGTACACAACCATGACAGCAGCAGAGACTGAGTTCTTACCTCGGTTTCGGCGCGGTAGTGCTTTCTCTGCTTTTTAGTCCTGCCGCATCCCACTGTAGCACAGCGTGCCGCATCACAGCGCTTCCTGTTTCATCCCTTTCCATGGCATTTCATATCTTCCCAGCCACTCCATTCCCTTCCCTTCCACCCTGTTCCTTCCCACCCCTCCTATGTCCTGTTCCTCTTCTTCCTGTTACCTGACCACTTCTGCCCCAGGGGCTGGCCCCGCCCCGGCCAGGTCCTGGACCTTTTGTGTGTCTGCTGACCTCCAGGCCTTTGACTTGCCCAGGAAAGATCCAAGGACGAATCGGAGTGAGAATAAAGCAAGTTTAATTCAGCTGGAGAGGAAGAAAGAGGCCGTGGCGCGGGTACCACTGTGAAAGAAGTGAAAAGTGTGCCTCAGAGCGGGTGCAGGCCCACTCGAGAGCGAGCTGTACATGTGGTCAGTTCGCTTTTGCATGTGCCCCCAGCCTTTCTTCGTACCCCCCTCAGAGACTCCCTGAATGTATTGGAGGGAGGAATGACAGAACCACACTCGCACCCATGATGGCTCTGCTGGAATCTTGTAATTCCATCTTCTCCCCCGTCATCTGCTTATATAGAATAGAGGTTTGGGGGTTCAGCCTCCCCTTGGCACCCCACGGGGGTGTGTGGCCTCCAACAGTCCCAGTTCCCTTTAGAACATGCGTGATACCACTTTGCCATTTGCTTTGAGTTCTTAGCTAATTCTGGGTCAACAGTGAAAGTTTCATTTGACATCCTGCTACTCTTGCTACTTTAACCTAATTAGAAATTATGTAAGTGATAAAATGTGCATGGGAAATGAAATAGAGCAGCATTTCCATAAAAACTAAGTTCAATTACTCGGAAAGGCTTGCAAAGCCAGCTCCCTTTAAAATGCTGCTCAGTCAGGTATACACACGGGAACTGCGAGCGGCGGGGACACAGCGGCGGGAACGGAGGGTTCTTCCCTCACATCACTTCACGTGCGTCTCTCGGTTCTCGTTCCGTTTTAAAGGAGTTGAGACCAGACAGTGAAAGGTGAAAGAGGTTTGTACAAGAAGATCTGGATATCCGGTCTGCAGGCCCATCCTGAAAGAGAGACGTGGGGCCCTGGGGCAAAAGGCACACGCGTGTGCGTTAATGTGTTAGGCTGAAGCAAAGTCTTTAGGTGCGTGCCTTTCCGTTTTAACGGTTTCTCTTCTTTGACCCCTTTTCAACTACATGGCTGTAATCATTCTGGATAACAGGGCTTCCAGAGCAGCTCAGATGCCCACCGCCAGCCTGCTGGCGTGCTGGGCACTGCCCTGCCACACGCTGGCCTCCGCAGCCGGCGAGGACGGGGGGCAGGTTCCTGCCTTTCTCACGGCACTGTCATTCTTCCCCAGCAGCGATCCAGCTTCCTTTCACGTCTCAGGATTTCCTGTCTGTCTCTGTGCTGGGTAGAGGCAGACTGGGGGGCCATCTACCCTGGGCTCCTTCTAGATATTTTATCCCTGTTTTTCTTCAATAGCCTGGAGTAGGAAACTAACTAACTAATCACTTTGTCCTATAAGGGTTAATACTGTATTAGGCCAACAGTCTTCACCCAGGCTACATATCAGATTCCCGTTTGCACGCTAGAAAATTGCTTTTAATCTGATAAGAATGTCCGTTGTCTCTTTCCTGCTCTGCCTGTACCTTTTCTATTAACTTGAAAAGTACTTTGCCCCGTAATGGCTTTGAAATCATTAAGTTTTATCTCCTTATCAGAGGGAATAAGGAGACAGACAGTCCTGCTGACCCTCTGCGTCCTCACCTAGCCGTGTAACCCCGTATATGTGTCTGTCCGTGCATCTTCTACAAAGTGTTGTGCCTTACCCCTAGCAAGTGCCTCAGAGATGTGTGTTGTTATCAGTGCTGGTCAGTGATCATATTATCAGGTGATAATAGTAATTACCATTGTTGCCAAGGAACAATGGCAGGGTTATCAAGTAGCATTGATAACCATGTTACTAACTGATTGATAATTGGTAATGTTTGACAGCTGATAATTTGGTCTGATCCGTCACTGGAGTTTTGTGTTTTTGTCCTCTGGCCAACTTCCACTTCTGGTGTCTTCCGGAATCTGGTTTTCCGATCCCAGTCCCCCACTCCAAGCCGGCTCTGATCTCTGATCCTCACACATTCCTGTCTCTCCTGGCCCTGGATCCTCCTAGAGAGCTCTGGTCCTCTGCTGTGCCCAGAATCTCGATAAAATAACAGACATGACTGCCCTCTGTGCCCCGTTCCTCCATTCTTCCACGCTCCAACCCAAGAAGAAGCTTTTGAGACAAACTCTGAAATTCTCAAACCTTAAAATAAAAAAGGCAGCCCACCTATCTCTGACAGATACTAATAATCGAGGCCCCCTGGGGTGGCTGTGGGGCTACGCGCAGATGCGGCGAGGGCTTTCCTGACTGTCGAACGTGGGCAGCCACTCCCCTGTCGCTCTGGCCTCCTTCCCAGCCCAGAATGGCCCGCCCCTGCTTCACCGAGACTGCATTCCCATCTGTTGCTCTGCTGGACCCACTGTGTCTTTTCAAAGCTGCTTTTCTTGTCAGAGGTTTGCCGGCCCCAAACAGCAGAGTCTGTACGTGTGGTTTGGTTTTGACGGCACCTGCTGCCAGGACAAGCCTTAACGAGAGTATGAATAGCTGGGGGCTCGCCCAGTTCCAGGGAGCACAACGTGCCAGGTCCTGAAGGCCACGCTGCTGTCCCTCCCACAGAGGCTCCGTCCACCTGCAAGGCCGGCTGACCCAGCCTGGAGAGAGACCCCGAGTTAGGGAAAACGTGCCTTACCAGGGACTGGCGTCTGGATTTAGTACAATAAGAAGAGGAGAGGGAGAGACACAGAACTCATCACTACAAGGGTATTAGGCTTTGAGACAGCAAATTTTAGGGAATTAAGAAATTTAATCAGTCTGGTGCACTAAAAGGGAGTCTGCAAATTTCTGGGTGTGGAAGAAAGCCGGAGTCTCCTGAGGGAGATACTAATTAAAGCACAGCCGATTACAATTCCTCTGAAAAAGGAAAATGAAAGGGCTAAGAAACATCTGCTGTGGAATCATGAAGGACTGCTCAAGGAGGCAGTGTGAGAAAAAGAAATTTCTTGACAGCCATGGAGAGGCGCAGAACACGTTTGGACCTCCTGGGGCAAAGCCGGTGGGGGCTGGGGCCCGGCAGTGCAGAGGAGGTCATTCGGGATTTGGCCGATGGGGCAAAGCAGGAGTCTCTGACTTGGTGGACAGGCAGACAACAAGGGCTGAATGACCCCTCCGGCTCTCTTCAAGTTGCCTGGCAACCAGTGAGCTGGCCCTAAGCCCTGCTCCCTTATGGGAGGGGCTATATCTGACACCCACTTCCCAAGGGGTCCAGGTGCCGGGCCTGTGCCCATCCCAGGGCTCCTCTAAATACCTGGCATCTAGGCTCAGTCTGCGCAGTATCTGGGTCTGAAATGCGTATTTCCCTCTGCAAGGCCATTTTCATGTTCACCCCCTAAAAAGGCAGAGCAACAGGTGGCGGCCCTTCTCTGGAGCCCAGACCCACAGGCTGCCCAAGTGCACCACACTAAAGGATGTGGAGATTACAGGAGGCCCACAGACCTGTTATCCTTCCGCTTGTGCATTAAATGACCTGCCCTCCCACCCCCCAGGGCTTGCCCCCGGCCCTATCCCTGATATATCTCTGAGGATATATCTCTGCCTTATATCAGGGATATATCCTTATATATCCCTAAGGAGAGGAAGTTTAGACCTGACTAGAGGCCGTACTCAGACACCCTAGATGTAACCTTGGAATTGTTAAGCTGGAGGAGAACTTAGAGGTCACACAGCTGAGTCTCCCACAAATACAAGAACATAAAAAAGTAAAAGCCCTGGTAAGATTTAAACAGTTTTAGGGACTAGTGATGTAAGAGTTTCCCAGGGGTGGCACAGGAAATATACTCTACTGAAATGCAGAGAAGGAAGTGCTGGCCATTGCTGGGGGAGTCCAGAAAGGCCTTTCTTTGTGGGGGGAGGGGCAGCAGGGCTTGGTCTAGAGTCTAAACGTAGAATTTTCAAGGTGGATGGGAGCTAGGAGAGACCTCTGGGAAAAGGGAGGAACTAGACAGGGAAATTCTAAGACCACTGAGGGAGAGCACTCTCAGACGGAAGCACCCAGAAACGTGGGCGGAGCTTATGCCATTGAATGACGGCTCCAAGTGTTCCAGTAATTTGACGCTGTTCAGCAAACTGCCCCAAAATGCAGTGGTCTAAAATAACCACCCTTTTATGGTACCTCATGGCCTCATTGATCAGGACTTCAGACAGGGCACTGCCGAGAGTCACTCGTGGCACTCTCCTGGCGGCTGGGCTGGGCTGCAGGTCCAGTGTGGCTTGTTCTCAGGCTTGCTGGCTTGCTGGGGACGGTGGGAAGGCTGCTGTCGGCCAGGTGGCCTCAGTGCCTGCCTCTTCAGGTGCTCTCGCCTGCACAGCAGTCTGACTGCTGCCTACCGATCTGCTCAGGGCTTCCAGACAGCGTTCTGAGACACCCAAGCAGAAGCTTCAATAGATTATGTCACAGCTTCGGAAGGCTTCCATGTCATTTCTGTCACATTTCGTTAGGTAAGTCCCTAAGACCTGCATGGATTCAAGTGGAAGAGAATTAGACCTCGCCTCTCAAGTGCTTACAGAGCTCCTCTCCCGTGCCAGGTCTTTTCCAGGCGCTACTGGGGGTTGCCAGAGTGTGCCTGTCATGCTCTTAACCTGGAGAAGGTCATGGTCTAGTTGTGGACGCAGGTTTGCATACTGACAATGTCCAAATGGTGCGATAAGGGCTAGAAAAGGCAGAACTAAAGGCAAAAGGGCATAGAAAAAAGTACCCTACCTCAGAGGTTGGCAAACTATGGCCTGTAGGCCTAATCCAGCCTGCTACCTGTTTTAGTAAATAAAATCTCATTTGCGCACAGCCACGCTCATTCACTTACAAATGGCCCGCGGCTGTTTTCCCACTACAGTGGCAGAGTCCTGCGGTTGTAATGGAGACCATGTGATCTGCAGAGCCTCAGGTATTTGTTATACTTGAGGTCTTCAGCAGGAAACGCTTGTTGAGTCCTGAGCTACCTTAGTAAGTGTGGCTGAGTGCCAGGACCCATCATTGCATATTTGGGACAGTTTTTCAGAATTTTTTATTGTTTGGATGCTGACCCTTGATTTTCCCTTTTCTTTCATTTTCAAATACGTTTGTGCTTTCCTTATATTGTGTATGTCTTCTGTGATGTATATTATATAAAGTTTTATTTGTCCAGAAACCTCTACATGCAGACTTTGTATCAGCTCTTATTTGTGAAGGACTTAGAGCCTAGTGTTGGAGAAGTCAGGTGCAACAGCAGTAGTCGTACACGGCAAAGATCTAGGCAAGAATGTGGAAAAGGAACCGGGTTGAGGTCAGCCATGTGTCAGGCTTTACGTATGTTATTCATTTAAATGCCACAATAGCCTTATGAGATAGCTATTAATAGACCATTTTATAAATGTGAAAAATAAGACTAGGAGAAATAAAAGAGCCTGACCAAGGCTAGTCGGTGGGAGAACTGAGATGCAACCGTAGATGTATCATTTCACCTATGCGCCGATGCTTGCTTTATTTATGTATTTATTTATTTATTTACTTTTATTACTTTGTTTTCCATTTTCACAACTTGTGTTTGGTTTTTTAGAATCCGTCGGTAATTTTTTCATCGTTGTTATATTATAGACTCTCTTTGTTTATGTCTTTGAACATTCTTAAGTTGAATGCTCTTGGGTAGGTGACCAGGAGAATTGGGTAGAAATTTCAGGCCTTTTGAAGGGGGAGAGAAAAAGCCACTTAGAAAAAAAAATAGGTGCCTGTCCTTCTGAGAGCAAAAACGAAAGCAGGCCCCCAGCCTTGGCCCTCCGAGTAGCCGGCATTTGTAAACAATAATGTACATCGTCATAGATAGAAACGGGATGTCTTATTCTATATTTTTAAACGGCAGTAGGTCGTCATGGCAAACACTGATTGTTCCCGCGCCGAAGCTGTTCTCCTCCCTCTTCTTCCTCCTGAAAGAGACTGAAACCGACGGGGGCTCGTTCCGCAGGCGCCCGGGCCGAACGGCCGGGAGCGCCCGAGCCTCCTCCAGGGCGTCTCGGGGCAGGATTTCCCCGCCTTGTGCAGAAAGAAGCGTCAGCGCCGCACAGCTGAGCGGCGAGGGCTAAACACCCAGCGCTGAACTGTGGGTGATCCCAAGCTGCGCTTGTCCACCCCCCCAGCTGTTAGTATCACATCACTCTTTGTGGAGTAATGGAATTTCTGACTCGGAAGCTAACGTAGAAAGTAAGCATTAGTCTCTATGAAGAAAAAGTGACTCAGAGCTTCTTTTTCTCCATACTTTTGTATTTGTTTTATCATTGCCCCCCCCCCACCGCCCCCCGCGGCATTTCTAAATTCTTCTCATGAGAGAACTTGGTCTTACTATAACCGATTAGGAGAGAGAGGGATTTTGACAGCCGGCATGGTCTTGCCTACAGGAGACCAACCAGGTCTGGAGCCACCAGGGGAGACCGAGGGGAAACCAAGATGCGAGGGGTTGGTCCCAGCGGGGGGTCCGCCTGAGTCTTTGCCTCTGTTCTCTTTGAAAGTGAGGTTGGTGTCTTTTCACCAGTCTGGAGACTGGCAGGTGGGCTGTCAGAAAGCTTCAGAGGGCAGCCCTTGGCAACAGTGTCAGACAAGACCTAAGAGTTTGTTTGCAGAAGCACATGCTGGAAGCAGCCATGGGCTACCTGCAGACTGTGGGCTGCGTGAGTGATGGGGAACGTGAACAGCACTGTGCCCCATCTGAGGGCGCGAGGGTGGGGCGGTGAGGGAACCAGGGATAAAGCCTGTGCTGGATGAAGTCGGTAATGTAACGTAATGTAACATAAGGTGACGTGGAAGAGGTGAATGGGGAGCTGGGGCTTCAGAAAGCCCCAGAACAGACTTGAGCCAGGAAAGGGTGTTAGAGATCTTCAGAGAAGGTGTTTTCCAATTCCGAGTGTACATTAGAGGTCAGCAGACCATTCCTTTGAAAGGCCCAATAGCAAACATTTTCAGCTTTGTGGGTCATCAGTCTCCATCGCGACAACTCAGTCTGCCATGGGAGCGTGAAAGCGGCCATAGACCATGGATGAGCAGGTGGGCACGGCCGCGTCCGGTAAAACTTTATGAACAAAATTGGGCGATGGGCTGGGCTGGCCTGTGCGCTGTGGTTTGCCAGTGTGTGCCCTGGAGTCCCAGAAGGCCAGGGATGCGGCATTTACTGTACACCGGGCGCCACCTGCGTCCTGGGAAGATACGGAAGAACAAAGTCACTGGCTTTTCTTCTAGGGTTTTATAGTTTCTCCCTTCCTGCTTTTCTAACTCTTCTTTTTATCTCTGTCATCACCACCATCGGTCCTCTTCATCTTGTATCTTCTATGGGCCAGACCTCATTCTAGGTGCTTTATATGTATGAGTTTGAACTTCAAATGGTCCCACCACAAAGGCATTGTTATCTCTGTTTTGCTGAGTAAGGAAATCAGACCCACTCTGCCCACCGCGCTGGAGCTCACAGGTGCCAGAGCTGGAATGTAAACTTAAATCATTCTCATTTCAAAACACCTGCTTATTCTAAGAGGCATTGCGGACTCTAAAGAGGGAACCTGGAGACGTACTGCCTGGAAGGGAATGCTGACTGTTGACTTTGGGTGTGTTGTTTAACCTGTCTCTGTCTCCTTTTCCTCATCTGTAAAATGGGAACAATAAAAGTACTTATTTCATGGGGTAGATGATGATAAATTAGTTAACATAATTAAACATCTCTCTCTCTCTTTTTAATCACTTAAGGATATGTTTATTGGTTTGAGAGAGAGAGAAACATCAGTGTAAGAGAGAAAGATCAATCAGCTGCCCTTCTGTACGTGTCACGACCAGGGATCAAACCCACAACCTAGGCATGTGTCCTGACTGGGGATCGAACCTGCAGCCTTTTGGTGCACAGAACAGTGCTCCAACCAGCTGAATCTCACCTGTCCAGGTCCATAATGAAATCTCTTAAAGACAATGCCAGGCATATAATAGGTGCTGCATAAGCATTAGCTCTTGTTGTTTTTATTAAAAGGGGACCTAGACATGTGGAGAGGAAAATTACAGTATCCTAGGCAGACTATTACAGAGGTTCTTATAGTCAGTGTAATGCAGTGCTCCTTAACTGCAGGCAATTTTGCTCCCCAGGAGACATTTGAAATTGTCTCAATATATCTTTTGATTGTCATGATATGGGGACAAAGGGGACAGATCCTGACATCCCCAGTAGAAGCCCAGACACTCCTCAACATTCTGCAATACACAGGGCAGTCCCCAACCATCCCCAACAACAGGGAATTATCTGACCCTACGTGCCAATAGCACCAAGGTTTAAAAACACTACTGTGATGTTTTACACAACGAGGATGAACAGGTGGACCATGGAGTGATGGATTTGCACTCAGCCGAAAAGTTATTTAGGGGAAAGGTAGGATGAGAACCCCTATCTGTAGTGTCCACACCCCAAATTCTTTCTCTTCCTTCACGTTGCCACAGGGACACCTACAGAGTGAGCAGTGACAGTTGAGATGATGGGCACAGCATGTGCGAACGCTTAGAAGCCGGGAAAGTAGAGCAAAACCTTTGGTCTGGGACAGAGCATCCTGGTTCATTTGACTTGGATAGTCAGTCACTCAGTGCAGGGGAGTCAGGAGGAATACGTGTTGGAAAGGGCCCCGCGGGAGAGCTTGGAGTTGGCGGCAGAGGCCATAGGGAGCCGTGCTGGGCGTTCGAGCAGAGGGCTGGTGCCTAGCCGTTAGGACCAGGGAGGGTCTGCCCAAGAAGAGCCCGGGGTCCAGTGGGTCATTGGGCAGGTGAGTGCCGTCCTCTTCTTGGAAGGCCGGAGGCCCCACACAGGATGGATGGGGGCGGGGACAGATCAAGATGATGCTCAGAGACCTCATGGGGAGGCCTCTGTGGCCTTCCATCAGAGACAAATGGGAACTCCGGCCATGCATGCAGACCTTCCTCGGCTGTGCCCTGAGTGATTCGCCATCTGCTAATGAGGTCTTCTGGAGGGCTGTGAAAGGTCATTAAAAAGCAGTTTTTGCAAATTCAATATTAGTTTTTAAGTAGTTAACAGGGGTGAGCCCTCACCACTCAGCGTTAACCAAAGCGCATGAGTTGCCACTGAGGAAGCCGAGCTGGGCGGCGGCTCTCCGTCGCGGCCCCTGGCTGTGGGGGTGCCTCCGAATCTGTTCATCCCATTTTTCCCCATTTGAGTCACAAAATGCTTTTTGAACACTCTCTCCATTGCTAGAACTGTGCCAGTCACTAGCGAATAGTACTAATAGTGATGATAATAATAACTAATAATTGTAATATAGAAATTGACTGAGCACCTGCCACAGGTTAGAAGCTATGCTATATACTTTATACAAATATAAAACATTCTCTCTAATCCTGAAACTCGGCTTCAAAGTAAGTATTATTGATTCCATTTTACATGTGAGGATTTTAAGATGAAAAAAGCCCCCAGAGCCCCAGATCTTTAGAATTTCATCATCCAGTGGCACAAACGCTGAAACAAGTGAATGTTATATAAGACTGGAAATATATAATAATAATTGCTGTAGCATTTACCAACTATTCTTCATGTACCAGGTGCTCTTCTCCTTTCTTTCCAGGTAAGAGCTTATTTACTTCTCGCAAAGCACAATGAGATAGTTACTGTCACCCCCGCTTCCCAGGTAGAGGAAGTGAGGCAGAGAAGTTGTAAGAAACTCGTCAGAGGAAGAGCTGGGTGTCAAGTTAGTGCATCTCACCAACACTCATTTCACTCACCTATGTAACATACTTAACAAGAATGTGCATCGCAGAGGCTTCTCCCAAGAACTCCCCCCTCTGATGGACTGGAAACACGTGGCGGGATGCCTGCCATGCGCTGCCGGCTCCGAAAGAGCCCCTGCCAGTGTCTTGCTCACACCTTTACTCTCAGTGCCTAGAACGTTACCTGGCACAAAACAGGGGAAAAATACATTATTTGTTGAATACGTGTTAAAATGTCGACTGTTAAGCTGTCATTATTGCCGTCGAGGAATGGTGAAGGGTAGTTTCACATCACAGTGT
This sequence comes from Mormoops blainvillei, assembly GCA_004026545.1. Classification (NCBI taxonomy): domain Eukaryota; kingdom Metazoa; phylum Chordata; class Mammalia; order Chiroptera; family Mormoopidae; genus Mormoops; species Mormoops blainvillei. Next base: position 119,392 of record PVJD01003511.1, on the reverse strand, counting down.
CTGGAGGAATTTGATATGGCAACAGAGGGCGAGGTGTGATGGAGGAGGAAAATAATCGGGGGAACTTCTCTGACTCATGGAACCAGAGGGTGGCTGAGATGCGGCGAGTGGAAACCAGCATCCTAAGCTCAGGAAAGTTCTTTTGGGGTGTCCGGGGGAGGAGATGCGTGTAACAGGCGGTTGCCGTAGAAGCCAATACACCCTCAAGCCAGGGAGGCATACAACAGGGGAGGCTGGCTTTGTATTAAGAACAAAGGCCAGGTTTCCTCTGTAGCCGTTGTCTGTCCCTGTGAGTTTAGGAGAAAGGCAGCTGGAAGGAGGGGAGGAGATTAAGAAGTTTGTCTCAGAAAATAGGGAAGTCACCTCAGAAGTCCAAGGCGAAGTTTTAAGAAGGAGGTCATCAACAGTGTCAGACACCGCGAACTGTACTTCACGACCCAGCTGCACAAGGGTTACTCACAGTACCTGGCCCAGAATGAGCCTGTGTGCACGCTGAGTGAGCTTGCTGAAGACCAAGTATTACTGATTGTCCAGGACTTGGACCCTGGCACCTGACTGCCAAGCCTTAACCATTGTGTTACCTGTATGTCACCTCCCAATGCTCCCCTTTGAACACCCCGAGCTTCCCCTTGCACACTGAGCACACCCTCAGCATACCTGTGCTTGTGCCTTACTTCCTCCTGGAATACCCTTCCTCCTCCGTCTATGTTGGTCAATTTTTTTGCAGTTTTCTAAAGGATCCAGTCTTCCATCATGAAGTCATAGCTGATTCTTCCTAGTTGTAAGTCATCATCTGTTTTTTTCTTCATCTTTTCATCTACAATTCTCTTGTAATACTCACCATACTCTACCTGTTGTTACACAATTAGTTGCCTGTTGTTTTTCTGATCCCTTGGGACCCTTTGGGGCAGGACGGTTCTCTTTATCTTGGTGTCTCTCATGACATTTAGCACAGGATCAATAACATGTGTTAAATTGAAATAAGACTTAAAGAGAGTCTCTTTCTCTCCATCTCTTACATCCAGACTGTGGTATTTGGAGATTCCCGTTGTCTACAGAGCTAAAGTTGTTGATAAAATTTAAAGGAGAATATAAAAATGCTTTTGGGCTAAAAGAAGGTGCATGAAAGAGTGGAAAAACCTAAATGTACATAAACAGAGCACTAGTTGAATAATCTTTGGTTTATCAGCACAGCTGTAACAAAGAATGTGTTGATAAACAGTGACAGAGTGATCTCCAGAATATATTCTGGACTCGGGCGAGATAATTAAGGGTAGTGGAAAAAGCATGTGTAGTTTAAGAAAATGGGGCTGAGGATATAAGTTATATATGTCTATGTATGTATATTTATAATAACAATGGTAAGATGAACCGAAAACACAAACAGGTTACAAATTCCTGTAAGAGCGGTGAAGAAATAAGATTAGGGAGACTGGGGGTAGAGCTCAATCTCTCTAAATATACTTTGCTGTATAGACTTCAGAACCAGGAAGACATTTTACATAATGACAAAGCAAAATCAGATTTGGAAAATAGCGATCTCTAAAGATTGAAAGCAAAATGAAAGAAGTGAATTTATCTCTGTGTTAAATAACCAAATAGAGAATTATTTCAAGAGAATTCAAAACACAATAATTTGACTATCTCTAATGACGTATACTCTACGGATACACATACCTATAAAATAAACGTAAACATTCCGTAGTACTCATAATGTTGGTTTAGTGTTAATGTGATTATTCTGAGACTTGTGTGTGTACATTGGATGATAAATTAAATGAGCGCTCACTTTTGTATCATTGAGAACCAGAATTATTCGTGTGGGGGGAAAGGATATAAAGGTGTCAGATTGAAGGGACTAAGTAAAAACCCCTTAATAATGAATGTGATTTGGAAGTTTGAATATGACTCATAATGAATTTCCTCATATGAAAAAAGAAAAAAAATAACCCTTATTTGCTAGCTTGGCCCACTGAAAAGGCCTTGATAGAAAGACTGCTCCCAAGCGGTGGCCACCCCTAGCAGCTGCTGTGTGGTCGCCAGATACCACTTCCCAATGAAAGAAGCCATTACTCTCTGTAGAAATGTATGATTCCAGGTCCGGGACAGACAAAAATGATAAGAGGGGCCCAGAACCATCTTCCTAGAACCCAGGAAGCTAGTATAACTTAATGGGAATGTATCCAAAAGACTTGGAAGCCACCTTTACGTGACACCCACTGGCAAACAGAGAATAATAACTATAAAAATATATTTAAATCTGTGTTCATAAAGATACTTAAACCCAAACACGATTTTTGTTTTTTATTTACTCCATTATGATGGAGTAACTGGGACAAGATTAGCCCCTGCTGTAAAAAGCTGGAAAACTGGACGAAATATATGGGAAGAAACACTTTTAAGACACTGGACAGAAACAGTGCAGAGTGTGATTCCTGGGAGGTGTTGAGCCCAACGAGGGCCTGGATTTCTTCATGGAGGGATGCTTTGGACGCTGGTGCAGTGAGGGGGTCTCAGGCAAAGCATGATGGTCTTGCCAAGTTGAGAAAACAAAGATCAGAGTTCGAGAAGCTCAGCGGCTGAAATTTGCAGGGCAGAGAATCAGAGAGGAGGGGATTCTGAAGAGAAAGCTGCAGACAACTGCGCACGGGTTTTCTTGAGTCTGTCGGTGAGTACTAAATCACTGACATAGTGTGCGGCTGCAGAGCGTCTAACTGCAAGTTTGGGCAAAGGACAACGAGGGAGCTAGCTGTAAGTTAAATAATTCCCAGATCCCACTCAGGGCTGGGGGCATTAGAGTTCTGGCTTGAGTGGACAGGTCTCGTTGAACTCTGGGTATGCGGAAGAGGCCGCAGAATAGTCATGTCATTTAGTGGTAGGGTTAAACGACCCCAGATTAAAGGCTGTTGCAACTACAACCTAACAAAGCTTTGAAACAAACCTCAAGAAACTGTGTAATCATCTAGTAACTTCAGTGCTTTCTAGAACAAAGCCCAATACTCTTTGAAGGAAGGCTACAGATAGTTTCACAGGTATATGTCAAAAGTTTTCAAATTACACACTTTAAACTTGTGCCATTTAATGTGTATTTATAGCTCGTAAAACTATAGATTTGAACAGATACTCCTCAAAGGAAGATGGAATGAATAGCCAATGGTCACATGAAAAGATACCCAACAACATCATTGATGAGAAAATGGAAAATTTAAACCACGAGACATCACTACGTACCTAGTCTAAAATCGGAAAGGTTGACCATGCCATGTGTTGGCATGGATGTGAATCAATTGGAAATCATACGTTGCTGGATGAGAATATAAAATGCTACAATAATTTTTGAAAAAGGGTTTGGTGGTTTCTTTAAAAATTACGCATATACTTACCTTACCACCCAGCCGTGCTACTTTTGGACATCTCCCCAAGAGAAATGAAATGTTATGTCCACACAAAGACTTGTAAATGAATTTTTCTGGAAGCTTTATTTATAATACCTCAAAACTGGAAATAACCCAACTGTCTATCAACCGATGACTAGATATATAAATTATGCCATGTCCATGTGCTGCTTACCAATAATATAACTGTGGGAACGTGCACCAGTGTGGGTGACTCAGGAATATTATACTGAGCAGAAGACACCAAACACAAAAGAGCTCATGTTCTATATACGATTTCCTTTATATTGATGGTAGATCTAATCTACAGTGATAGGAAGCAGGATGTTGATGGCCTGGGGATGGGCACAGGGATCAATCGACTGTAAATGCTGTTGGCAATATCTTCAAATGTATTTGGGGACCAAACCCTTTCTCACCACCCATCCTGCATAGCCTTCCAGCCGGTCAGCTGTTTCCACCCTGACTCTCCTCCACCTTATTCTCTTTGCAGAAGGTAGAGTGACCCTATTAAAATGGGAGTCAGATCAAGTAACTCCTCTGTTCAAACCCCCGCAATGGCTCCCCCTTTTACTGAAAGTACAAGTCGGGATTTTATAAATAACAAGGGCTGTCCTGGCTGGGTGGCTCGGTTGGTTGGAGCAGTGTCCTGTGCACCAAGAAAAGGTGTGCGGGTTTGATTTCCAGCCAGGACACATACCTGGGTTGCGGGTTTTACCTGGGAGGCAATGGATCAGTGTTTCTCTCTCACTTCAATATTCTTCCCCCTGCCCCCCACCTAAAATCAATAAACATATCTTTGGATGAGGATTTAAAAAACTAAAAACTACAGGGCCCATTGTGACCTGGCGCCCACTGCTCCTCTGAACTCATCTTCCGTGACCCTCCTTGCTCCCTCCGCTGGTCCCGCGGCTCATCCTGGGTCATGCCAGGCCCACCCTCCGGCCGGAGCCTTTGCCCTGGCTGTTCCCTGTGCTGGGAGTGCTCTTCCCTCCAGATACCCACAGGGGACACTCTCTCACCTTTTTCAGAGATATCCTCAAATATCGTTGCATTCACCTCCTAGGGCTTCCATAACAAAGTGCTGCAAACTAGCTGACCTGAAACAACAGCAATTTATTCCCTCGCAGTTCTGGAACCTAGGCACCCAAAACCAAGTTGTCAGAGGGCTGTCCTCTCTCCAAAGGCTCTCGGGGAGGACCCTTCCTTGCCTCTTCCTCGCTCCTTGTGGTTGCTGTCAACCCTTGGCTTTCCTCAGCTCGCGTTTGCGTCAGTCCAGCCTCTGCCCCTCTCACCACGTGGCCGTCTCTCCTGTATGTCCCTCTGGCCTCACAAGGCATTCTCCTCCTTGTGTGTATGTCCAAACTCGTCTCTCTCTACAAGGGTGCAGTCGTTGATTTACAGCCCCCTAGCTCATTTGACCTCATCTTAATTTGATTACCTCTGCTAAGACCCTACTTCCAAATAATATCACATTAACAAGTACCGGCATTTAGGACTTGAAGATATCTTTTGGGGGAGACACAATTCTACCCACCACAATCACTTTTACGTGAGACCTGCTTTGGCCGCCCCCATCTGAAGTTACAGCTCCTCCCCCAGCACCCCCTGCAGTTCCTTACTCCTCGTTTCCTTAACACATGCCACAGTTGAACATATTATATATTTTGCTCATTTAAAAAAATCTGCTGTTTTTCACTGGAATATGAACTCCATGAAGTAAGGGAATTTTGTCCCTTTTAAAAAAATTGACTGCTCTGTTGTTGCTAGTTCTACACGGCGCTCAGTAAATACGTGGGATGAACAAACGTGAAACTACAAATGAAAATTACTTTGTGAAAAGTAAGGTATTTCGATCATGATGCAAAACCTAATTTCTCCTGACTTTTTGAAGCTTTATATTGACCCAAGTGCAGTTTTTTGTTTTTTTTTAATTTTACATGAGCAATAACCTTGTTTGGTATGAACCTAAAAGTCTCCACAAAAAGCAAAAATCTTCGTACTCCGGTCCCTTCTCCTGGGTCAGTGTGTTTGGCTCCTGCCCAGCTACCATTTTTGTCCTCAATTCATTTCCCCCAAGGTTTCTAGTTATTTCAGGGGATTGATGACTTCCCTGTTATGAAAGGGACAGGACTATCATCGCTGAGGCTAGAGGGGGAGAGGGGCCGCGTTGTATCCTCTTTCCGACCAATGGCAGCCGCTGGCTCCCCTTGCGAAAGCTGAAGCTCCTGTCGATTCTTGTCCGCCTCCGTTTGCACCGACGCCACCCTCGATTCCTCTGCACCCGTGCTTCCTGTGATCCATCAGCGAGTGGGGGAAAGCCCGAACCTTATTCGAATGTGACCAGGATTCTTTAAAAAATATGTAATAGAAGAGGTTGAAGCTATTCAAGTTATGTCAGGAAGTTTCAGTAAATATTATTTTCTGAACCTTTCATTTTAATTAAGCGTGTGTCAGGTCTTGCTGCTAAAAGTGTTCTGTACAGACATACGTTCACGTTCTCTCCTCATCTCCCCACTGGAGGAACTTTCTAAGAATGGGTATTTGATGTACTCTGATTCCTCACGTTTTAAGCCCCTTTAAAGTGCTTCTTGTCATTATAGCACAAGCCAGCACCTGACTCCACCTGGAGAGACCACTGAGCGGAGCTCCCTTGCCTCACCCTCCCTCAGGACTCTGACTTGGTGTATCCGGGTTGAACTTCAACATCAGCATTTTTCGCTGGCTTTCTGAGATTCTGCTGTGGAGTCAAGGATCCTATTTTACACAAACCCAGGATGTTATCAGGACAGATTAAATCAGTGTACGTATTTGTTGAAACCAGCAAACCATACCTGACGTATTCGACGGTAGCCATTCTTCCTGGGACCACGAGCGACTTGAGGCCGACAAACTCATGTCCGAGGAAGACTCCTTGCATCTAATCAGCTTGACTTCTTTCTCCCCCTGAAAACAGCACACATTTGTTATCTCAGGTTCTGTAGGGCGGGAGACCAGGCACAGCATAGCTGTGTCTCCTGCTCAGGGTCTCACCAGGGTGCAGACAAGATGTCCCCAAGATATGTTCCCATCTAAGCTCCCACTTTGCATGGAATTGCCGGTGCATCATTTCTTCCTCCTTCTTTAGGGCCGTGTGCTGGCTTTTGGAGGACTCATTCCCAGCTTTTGTCTCACGTAACAACGTTGCGGCTCTGTCTTCACAGATGTTGTGCTGCTTAGTTGTCCAGGGATTTGATAAAGGTTTGGTGAGAAGCAGAGCCCACAGACCACATGGCAGATTCTATCAAGAAGGCGGGATGCAAATATCTGGGGCTGCTCTTCTCAGCCTCTGAGGTGGTACCCACGTGTTTTCTTGTTTTCTCTGCACAGCAGGGTAGATCCTAACATTACAGCATAGCACTGCTGTGGAGAAAGTCGCTTAGGATTTAGCAGGGCAGGTGGCAGAGCTGGTTGAGATAATGGCTAAGGAACACGCCCATTTGTGCAAAGTATTGCGCGAATACCTGACACTGATAATGTTTGAAGATATTACATCTGCCTCACTGCCTCACAGCCTATTTAACCCTTGGGATTCCCCACATCTCTGATTGGTGATTACTTATCTATTGATATGTGCTACCACTCAAAGCACCAGTAAGTGGGGGGCGGGGATCCAGCATCAGCTAAAACTCACCTTGGAGCTCAAATGGTAAAAACACATGTCACTCACTGTTAACGTGTGACAAACGCCATTCAGTTTACTAGAGCTGGACTTGGGAGTGCACTGTCCGAAGTGGTGCTGTGGTGTGAACTCAATCCAAGCCAGCATTCTACTCCAGACATAACTGAGAGTTAATAGATATTGAGGAGGATGTAGGAGCTACTCTGGAAACCTACAAATCATTGCAAACATTGTTTCTCTGGGTAAGTCTGTTCTCCATTCCAAACAAATAGTTATTTGGAAACTAACTTTTTGGTAGAATAGAGTCCTTAACTGGTGAAAATCTGTCCTTAAATGGTCTTCTCCCAAGGAATGAGATATTAAATTGTTCCTCTCCTAAACAATGGAATGCCTAATTATTTCTCCTCCAAACAGTTTCATGCTCCATTGTCCCAGTCTGAAACAATGGGACATTCAATCAGTCCTCTCCCATACAATGGGGCGCCCTCCATTGTTCTTCTCCCAACAGTTGAATACCCCATTGTTCCTCTCCCAAGCACTGGACTGCCCAATTATTCAGGTGAACACAGTTGAAAAGCTTCCATTCCGAGCAGTACAAAGCAAAGCTATGACTAGGGAAATATTTTGGGCCCAAGCTTGCTTCATGGGAGTCAGGCAAGTTCATGATTATTATCATGATCCTTTGGGATAATTTTGAAGCCGTCTGAACAAGAGAGTTGCAATAATCTATTTGATTTTCACATTTTCTTGCCAACCATGCAGAGCAGACCAGAATGCTTTCTCCATTTAGTGGATGGGCTTATGGATGCCGATAGGGAGGTGGCACGGCCATGGTGAAACAGAGCAAAAACTTGAATATCTCATCTGTACTAATGGCTTTCTTGCTACAGACCTAAGTGAGCACCATCCCTGCCCTCAGGAAGTTCACATTCCAGTTGTCTCGGGAGATACAGCAAGAGAGAATCAGGTAGTTGCCAACTAGCCTGGTAACTCATGGGATGGGAGCCTCACTCTGCCTGGGGAACTGGAAAAGGCTGCACAAAGATGACAGTCCACTTGGGCCTTGGCCAATGGGAAGTATCTTGACAAAGGCAGAAGACCATCCAGGATGCGTTTAGGCAGATAAAAAAGCACACATGTGATGTGAACATTTACAGTATGGGACAGGGGACAGCTATAACTTGGTATGTTTATTTTTATGAAACTTACTGAGGTGACATCGGTTAATAAGACTATATAGTTTTAAGAGTGCATTTCTATGGCACATGATCTGCATATTGCATTATGTGCCCATCACTCAGAGTCAAATCGTCTTCCCTCATGATATATCTGACACTCTTTACACTTTCCTACAAAGTGACGATAATCAAAACAGCATGGTATTGGCAGAAAACAGACACACAGACCAATAGAACAGAATTGAGAGCCCGGGGGAAAAAAAAACCCACACGTATGTGGGCAAATATTTTTTGACAAAGGAGCCAAAAACATACCACGGAGGAAAGAAAGCCTCTTTAGTACGTGGTGCTGGGAGAGTGGGAATGCCCACATGCGATCAATGAAACTGGACCACAGCTTGGTACGTCTTAGATATGGGACGCTTGCGGCAGCGCAGTCAGGCCGGAGGCTGGCAGGCGGAGGCTCTGAAGTTACGTCCTTGGGAGTTTCGCTTTTCTTGTGAAATCAGTTATCCAGAAGGCCAGAGTCTGTGATTGACAGCAGAGAGCCCAGAGATTCGGACAGTGTCGGAGACGCCCAGTTAAGTCCCAATCACACAGGACGAGGGCCAAGCCCCCTGATGTCTCTGGAACCTATTGTTTGTACACCGAAGGGTCAGGCTGGTCTGCATCCGACAGGAGCCGAGGTGGGGAATGTATTTAGTGGGCAGGTGCGTTAGCGTGCGCAGCCGTGGTTTGGCATTTTCTGGACCAGTGCTACTCAAGTGAGGCCTGCGGACCAGCAGCCTCAGCACCATGAGAGAGTCTGTCAGAAATGCAAATTATGCTGAGTAGGAGTCTCTGGGGGTGGAGCCCAGGGCTGGGGCTGGGTTTAACAGACTCCAAATACAGCTCAGCAAAAGAAGAACAAACTACTGGTACTTAACTGTGTCGTGGATGAACTTCAAAAACAGTATGCTCAATCCCTTCACCTTTTTCACCCAGCGCCCCTGTGCCCCACCCACTGACAGCTGTGAGTCTGTTTCTGTTTTACTTTCTTCACTTGATTCCACGTGTAAGTGAAATCATATGGTATTTGTCTTTCCCTGACTGGCTTATTTCACTTAGCGTAATAGACAGCAGTATGGTCATTAACAGAGGAGAAGGTAAAGGGAGGGATAAACGGTGATGGAAAGAGACATGACTTGGGGTGATGGACACATACACAATATACAGACGGAGTGTTATAGAAATGTGCTCCTTAAACCTATGTCATTGTATGAACCAATGTAACCCCAATAAATTCAATAAAAAGAAAAAAAAACATTATACTAAGTGAAAGAAGCCAGGCAAAAAAGAACACACATTGCAGGATTTTGTTTCTTTGCAATGTCTAGAAGAGCCCAGTTTATACTGGCAGGCTGTAGGTTAGTTGTTGCCTGGGGCTGGGGGTGGGAATAGGAATTAATTGTCAGCAGGCATGAGGGATTTTATTGGGGGAATGAAAAAGTTCTAAAACTGATTTATGGGGCCATTCAGTAAAGTTACTAAAAATCATCGAATTATACACTTGAAATGGTTGAATTTTATGACATGCAAAACATACCACAATGAAACTGTTTTTTTTTAAAAAAAACACAACAAAAAAATCTAAGCTCTTCAAGTGATTCTGATGCTTGGTGTAACTTCAGATGTGCAGACCTAGGCACACTGACTCAGGCACTGTTCCAGACCTCACTGAAGATAAGCGTGACCCAGAGGGCTTGGTAAAAACAAAGGCAAAAGAGAGTTTCCCAGGCCCAAACCTACGCCTACTGAATTTTAATTTTCATTGGGCGGGCATAGGGGGGAACTTCTTATCTGTTGACCTTTGAGAATAGCCTTTCAGACAGGTGTGAGGTGGTATATCTCATTGAGATTTTCATTCGCATTTTCCCGACGACTGGGAACTTTGTATTTGGTCTTTGTTTTATTTGTTGTACTGGTCTTTCCAGAGCCAGCTTTTGGCTCTGAATTTCTCTGTTTTGTGTCCATATCTCTCGTACATTTTTTTCTGCTTCTATTTTTGTTATGTCCTTTAGCTTTCTTTAGGCTTAATTTGGTGTTCTTTTTACAAGTTTATTGAGTTAGAAGCTTAGATAATTGATTTTCAACTTTTCTTCCTCTTCTAATATATGCACATAAATACATACTTTCCCTCCAGCACCTGCTTTAACCTCATTTCACAAATTTAGATACTTAGCATTTGAGATATTTAGTATTAAGATAAAAAATATTTTCTAAGTTCCATTTTGATTTTCATTTTGCATATGGGTTATTTAGAGGTGTGTTATATAATTTTCAATTATTTGGAGATTTTCTAGTTATCTTTCTATTATTGAATTTTAATTTAATTCTACAGTCATCAGAGTATACACTAAATTATTCCTTCCTTGGAAATTTTTTGAGACTTGATTTGTAGCCCAGAGTATAGTCTGGTTTTGTTTTTTTAAAAAGATTTTATTCATTTATTATTTTTTAGAGAGAGGGAAAAGGAGGGGAAAAAAGAGGGAGAGAAACACTAATGTGTGGTTGCCTCTCATGTGCCCTGACTGGGAATTGCACTGGCGACCCTTTGGTTTGCAGGGCCGCGCTCCATCTCTGAGCCGCGCCAGCCAGGGCGCATAGTCTGTTTTGATGAATGTTACATTTTCAGTTGTAACAGATGTGTATTCTGCATTGTTGGATGTATCCAGTTTGGTCAGACCAATGGGCTTTGGTCACATTATTACAATCTGCCGTAGCCTCAGTGATTTTTTCTGATTGTTCTGTGATTGATAGAAATATGTGCGTCGCAGCTTCTGACTGCTGTTGTAGTTTTGTCTGTTTCTCCCATTGGCTCTACTTAAACTTTCATATAATAAGGCGATTTTATTAAGCCCTTTCATAGTTGTATGTGCCAGTTGAATCGACTCTTTCATTATTGTATGTTCCTATTTTTCATTCATAATAAGGTTTTCTGTCAGTTATCTTTTTCTGATGTTAATATAACCACACCTGTTTTCTTTTGCTTAGCATTTGAATGTTGTTTGATACACATATTTTGTATCCTTTTACTTCCAACCAGTCCTTTATGCTTAAAATGTGTTTCTTGTAATTAGCACATAGGCAGGGCTTGTTTCTTCTTACTTCAGTCTAACAATCTTTTAACTGGAATATTACTTAGTTTAATTTAATGCAGCTGCTGATATCATTGAGGTTGTTTATCAGATTTATCATCTTGATTTTTTTTGGGTGTCTTTTCTGCTTTTTGCTCTATTAATTTCTGTTTACTATGTTTTATAGTACTACTCTAATTTTTGGTTTATCTTTCAATATCATTTTTGTGGTTATCGCAGAAATTACAAGATAGATTCTAAACTTATCGTAGCCTATCTAAAATTAATACTTTATCACATGCATAATATTGCTACATCTTTACTGTAGTTTAACTCCAGTTATTTCTTTTCCTGTTTCTTTGCTATTATTATCGTATGTTTCCCTGAGCGTATGTTGTGCTTTTCACAAGGCAATGCTATTATTGTTGCTTTAAACCGTCAGTATATTTTTAAAGTGGCCTGTTTATTACCCTCTCAAATGCTGTCCATTCCTTCTTGAACTTGCATGCATCCATCTGGAATAATTTTCCTTCATTCCAAAAAGGGTTATTTCTTGTAGTGTGAGTCTGCTGGGTACAAATTGTCAATCTGTGCTTGTATAGGAATGTCTTTATTTTAGCTTTATTGTTGAAGGACAGTTTTTTTCCAAGTAGGATTTAAGATTGGCAGTTTTATTTTTCAGAGCTCTAAAGAGGGAATGGCCTTTTCCCTGGCATTCTTAGTATCTGTTGATAAGTGAGTTATCTTTCTCATTTTTATTCCTCCAAAGGCAATTTCTCCTTTTTGTTTGGAATTTTTAGATTTTTGCTTCCCCATTGGTGTTTAGGCTGAAGTTTCTAAAGAGGCTCGAGGGGAGTGCGGAAGACCCTGAAGCAGCCACGTTGCCTTTCTTGTCTCTGTTGTGCCTGCCTTCGGTCATGAGTACTGCGATTAGCTAGATGGCCTTCCACGGCCCTCGCGGTCCTAGGATCTGCGAGTCTCTGGCACAGCAGGACTGTGGAAAGAATCCTGGGAGGAACACCCAGGAACTTGGGTTGAAACCTGAGCTCTCTCCCTAAGTCCACCTATGACTGTGGTCAATTCCGTTCTCTCCCTGAAACCCAGCCCTCTTGTCTAGAGTAACAGAAAAGTGGACTGTGGTTGCCAGTGCCCCTAGCTCCAACCTTCTGTGGTCTAAGGTCAGGATCGTTAGAGGCATCAAGTTGACAGGGGACTTCTGCAGCACTGGACCATGAATCACAGATTCTGGAGTTTACTAACTAGTAGTTAATAATGAAGATGATACCAGTTATTCATTGAACGTTTATGATGTTGTAGCTTCTGTGCTGTCTACTTTGCCGGCACTATCTAACTTAATCCTCAAAATAAACCTCAAAGTAGCTTTTATTATTTTCCATTTTACAGATGTAATACTGAATTCATGAGGAAATTAAGTAATCAGCCCAGGCCACAGAGTGAAGAAGAGGGGGGACAGAGCCTGGACCCAGGGAGTCTGTCCCCAGGGTACCTACTGACCTCTCTATCTTTGCTGACGCTTTATTATTTCAACTTGAGCCACAGTTTCATAATAAAATCATTATAATGGAGTCATGTGTAATAGCACTTCGGAATTTATAGAGCATTTAAAAATTTTGTTCATATGATCAAGTCCTGTCAACATGGGTTTTATTGTTTTGATTTGGGAGCTGAGAAAACCGAAGACCGAAAAAGCCAAGCAGCTTGGCACAGACTCACAAATTAGTTAATAGCAGAGACCTCAGTTAAGCAGGCGCTCCTGACTCGGAGCTCGGGGATTTGTCTGCAGCTTGGCAATGAACTCCGTGAGAAGAGGAATAATCACCTGCTCGTGGCCTGCTTCACCGGCAGGAATGTGAGGAGGCGCTTTTGGAAGGTGTAAAATGTCCTGCGAACGTGTCCATATGGCTGTAAGTTCCGAAGGAGGTCCCCACACTCCCTGGACCTGTAGCTGTCCGAGCACCTGCCTTAACACGCTGTCCACGGTGCCGCTGATGGGGATGACGCAGGCCGCGCACCTTCGTTCCCTCTGGCGGTGGTTCAGCTGCTTGGGCCCCGACACCTCGAGGGTCCCCCAGGTGGGCAGACATGACAAGTTAATTCTGCAGCAGGTGGGCTGGGATGGGCCTGGCAGCCATGTAATGAGGAGGCCCTTGTAGCTGCTGGAAGGAGGGGGAAAAGCAGATAGGACAAGCGGATTATTGGAGACAAACTGTCCTAGAAAGGAAGGAAAGGGGTATCCCTGGGTTTCCCTGGAGAACTGTTTTGTCCACTGGCATGACTCAGTAGTAGGAGGAGAAGGTGATCAGGGAGGCATGGGGCAGGCTGGTGACTCCTTTGTCGGAGGAAGAACTCCGGATGGCATTTGAAGTTGAAGATTGCACAAAATAAACACCAGATATGGCTGCCCTTATTTTTCAGGGTTCACAGAATTGTATAACCCATGGGGGCTTTGCAGTAACAGACACTGAACCCCCCAGAGCTCTTGTCCACCCTGACCCTGGTTCTGTAATTCAACCGCCACCCCCTCCCCGTCCCTGTGACCCACATAACGATAAGTGAGGTGGAACCGAGGACGTGCCGCTCCATTGGTAGCAGTAGAGCCTAGTGGAAGCAGTCCAGTGTGCCAAAGGTCACGTGGGTGAGTAGCAATGTGCCTGGGACCCTTCTCTTGTACCACCCCACTGCAGGTCTGTTCTAACTAGTCTCTGAACTTTGACCCAGCTCTTCATCTTCAGATTCGTTGGTTGACTTTGGTTTTCCTGGGTTGACTAACCATGACTGGTAAGGGCTTCGCTGTGAACGTGCCTGGTCAGCTTTTTTCTCTCCCAGTTCCTCTGATAGGACACCTCAGTCTGGCTGTACTCCATGTCACACGGATCACAGCACAGTCCACTTGAGTCACACATGGCTAGGTCTCCCCTCCCAGGTACTCCTGAGACCCCAGACTCTTCCTCTCAGATATAGAGGATATTAGATATGAAGTCAAGGGATCTTACCCTAGTGACTTTCCCCAGGCCACAGAGCAAGGAAGAGAATGAGGAAACTGTCCAGAATTAGAGTTGAGGGCAGTAATGCCAACGCTGATGCTTATACCACCTCTGCTATTCCTGCTACTTACAGTAGCTTCAGCGACTGGTGTCTGAGCGCTCGTGCGCTGGCCTGCACATATTATATTTGGTGGGTCTGTTATTATGCCATCTGACTGATAAAGAACCTGAGATGCAGAGGTTAAGTAATTTTCCCAAGGTCAAGGCTAGTTGGCACTCCAAATAGCACGCGGCGGGGAGCGTGGAGCATGGACTTCCTTGTTCAGAGCCGTGGGAATCTCTACGTAGTGAATGAGGAAGGAACCCTGACCTTTCAACTAATGGAAAATCTTATTCCAAGAGGCTTATTGGCACTGGTCCAGAAAGCCAGAAGTGGAGCAGGTTTCGGGGTTTGTTTCATTTAGGGGCTCACAGTGGATGTGGGGCTGCGGCTCCATTTCCCCCCAGCCCTCCTGGTTTTGCCCTGCTTTGCAGTACGGCTTCAATCTCGGGCTGACCCCTGATGTTAGTGATACAGATGCTCACAGCTCCCAGGGCCACTTGGTTCCTCACTCGCATCCAGGATCAGGGAGATGGCTTTTCATCCACCAACCACTGAATAAAAGTCTTGACCTTCATTCTCTTTTGACAACATAGGTCCTGTGCCCATGGGAGAATGCCATGTGCTGGTTGGCATACCTTCAGTACGTGACCGCTCTGGTCCAGGGACAAGGAGCATGGGACTGAGGTGACTGTGTTTGAGTTAGCAGCTGCTGTATTTTGTGATTTCGGTGAACCCTTTCAGCTCTGGCCTTATAAATATCTATAGAGAAAGGGTGAACCTGCCAGACCTACCTGCTTCCAGGCATCTTGTCACCTTGGCAGCTGTAGTTCCTAGGCAGCAACTGTAATCCATTCACCTCCTCCCATGGGAGGCAGGCCGAGGAATGGAGACAACCGGCAAGGGGGAGAAGTGGGCCGGGGGCCACGAGTTGCTCTCTGTAGTCACTTGCCCCGTCTTTGAAAGGTGAGGACGCAGCTGAGCTCTAACCCTGCTTGGCTTCTTAGCGACTCAGAGACAGAGTAGGTGGGGAAGGTAGACAGAGCTTGGGGACTGCACCCAGAGCCACAGGCAATGAGTAGGGCTCAGTGTGAGTGGGTTGGCAGGGCACGTCAGCATCCCAGCAAGAGCTTCAGAATCCCCACCTACGTTCCAGCCACCCGATCCCTCTGGCCGCTGGGCCAGCCTCGGGTCCCAGGGGAACGGACCCCAAGATCGGCTTCTGTCCTGGCAGGAAAAAGACAGGAAGGCAAAGGCGAGGCATGACCCAGGTTGGCGTCTTCTGAGCCTGGGGCCTCCCAGCCCCCTTTTGCTGTGTTTCTGCTTCCTGTGGTGGTTGGGTTGGAATCCATTGCCTGGCCTCGCTGCCCAAGCCGACCCAAGTTTGCCTCACTGTCCACTCGATTCACCTTATTTAGGCTCATCTTTGATTTCTGAATGCTAATCCTCAGCAGTTTTCACTACTAATGGTTTTCACCACAGAGATAATAATGACAACAGGGGCCCTGTCGAGTTCCTACTTTACGCCTTGAGTCTTACAGACCTTATTCTAACGGTGTTATAACGCTGGTTATTATTTCTGTTTTGCCTGTGAGAAAGCAGAGGCTCAGAATGGTTAAGTAACTTGCTCAAGGCCTCTCAAGTTCTTAAGTGGCAGTGTTAGGGACCAGAGTCATTTCCCTCTGACTCCAATGTCCGTTTTCTTTCTATGACACTCTGACTCACAGAGCAAGTGGGAGCCGGGAATCAGGTTGGAAGTAGGAGTCATCTCTCCTATCAAGTGGGAGGACACAGATGTACAAATGGCCCGCGGCTCATTCCCCAAGGTTTTATTTTCCACTTGCATCCCTTTCCGCTCATCCCTCCTGTAACAGCATGCCAAGTCCCCAAGGGCCACAGCTACCCTTGCGACAGTTGGGCCCAAGGTTGACAAAACTCCCTTTTGCTTTATCCCTTCAGCACTACGGAGACTGGCTGCTATTTTCAGAAAGATTTTTACTAACTACTAAGGGAAACTGAAAGGCAATAATTGTAGCAAATATAGGCAGTATATAAATAGCTGACTGTCCAAATACACGTTTCTGGCTGAAGAATCACAGTGGAAACAGCAGGAAGCTTTTCTGTTGCCCAAACCTGATGCTAAGGAAGCTGTCTCCCCCCACACCCCCAAAGATGCTCCGACATCCATGTCATTGGAGCTCAGCCATGTCCATACCTCTGGCTGGGCTGGCATCGAGGGCCTGACTGGGGAGGAGGGATGAGTAGGACAGGGCATGACTGCAGGACCTGTGTCTCCCTGCATGATCTTGTCTGGCCCCATGGTCTATGAGGGGGTACCCCCCAAAACGGAATTTATTTATAAAAAAGTGTGCATTTTTTATCGGCTTCAGCGAATTTTTTTCAAGACACAGTGCGTTTGCCCATTTCACGATGAGTGACTTACAAGCAAGCGCACCTGCACGCAACGCACTGTGTGTTTAGCAGCTTTTGACGCAAAGCAGCATGACCCTCATGCCCCACCCTCCCTATTCACCTGATTTCGCCCTCAGTGACTTTATTTTTGTTTCCCCGGATGGAAAGGACCTTCAAAGGGAAACATTTTGCCAGTGCGGAAGAGGTGAAACGAAAAACAGCAGAAGCACTAAAAGGCAACAAAAATCAACGAGTTCAAAAACCACTTTAGGCAGTGGAAAAGATGTCTTGATAGGTGTATTGCATTAATACTTTGAAGGGGACTGAAGTTTAAACATGTAGGAATAAACGCACAGTTTTCAATAAATAAGTTCCTTTTTTGGAGTCCCCCCTTGTATATTACGACCCATATGCTGGTGCCTCTCAGGTTCCTTCTCGAAACCTAGGAGACGTCTCCATTTTGATGCCCATGGGTAACCGAACTCCTCTGCACTTAAACCCATCATCTGTCTTCCCTCCAAGCTCCTTTCTACTCTCCCTGTAAATGGCACCACCATCAGCCTGGTTGGGCAAGATAGATACCAGGAGAAGAGTTGTCTCTGACTGGTCCCCCGTGTCCAGCTGTCCATTAAGTTCTGTCAGGTTTTCTCCCCAAATCTCTTTACTTCTTCCCATCATCTCTGCTACTGTCCACATTCAAGCCACCTTCATTTCTCACCTGGACTGTTGCCTCAGCTCCCTTGCTAAGGACTTTTACCAACTTCAGCTTTACTTCCTTTAATCTGTTCTTAAGGTGAGAAGTAAAACTTTTAAAACACAGATCAGATTATGCCATTTTTCCTGCCTAAAACCCTCCACCGTATCTCCACCACCTCAGAACAAAATAGCGAACATAACCTGGCTCTGCGTCTTTCCCGAGGCTTGCGTCGCAGACCCCCTTGCACCTCCCCCCCACCGTACTCAGTCCCCACCGCTGTCACTCTGAACCGCGTTGATTTCCTCTGATGCGCTGCTCCGACACTGGGACCTTGAACTTGCCCCTTTCTCTCAGTGGAATGTCTCTTTCCAAGCCCCCGTGCTTGCTTTCACCTAGTTGGTCTTTTATTATTTATTTATTTGTACATTCAATATTATTTTGCACTAGTTTCAGGTGTACAGGATTGTGGAAAATAATCATATACTTCACCAGGTGTTCCTCCAACATTTCTGGTACCCACTTGGCACCATTCATAGTTATTACAATATTATTGACTCTATTTCCTATGTTGTTCTCTACATCCCCGTGAGTATTTTATAACTACCGGTCTGTACTTCTCAATCCCTTCACCTTCTTCACTCAGTCCCCCAAACCCCCTCCCTCTGGCAGCCATCAGCCTGTTCTTTGTATCTATGAGTCTGTTTCTGTTTGTTTGATTATATTGTTCTTTAGATTCCAAATATAAGTGACATCATACAGTATTTGTCTTTCTCTGTCTGACTTATTTCACTGAGCATAATACCCTCTAGGTCCATCCATGCTGTAGCAAATGGTAAGATTTCGTTCTTTTTTATGGCCGAGTGATATTCCATTGTGTAAATGTACCACAGCTTTTTTATCCACTCATCAATTGATGGGCACCTGGGTTGCTTCCATAACTTGGCTATTGTAAATAACACTGCAATGAACTTAGGGGTGCATATATTCTTTCAAATCAGTGTTTTGGGTTTCTTCATATAAATACCCAGAAGTGGAATTGCTGGGTTATAAGCCAGTTCCATTTTTATTTTCTTCAGGAAACTCCACACTGTTTTTCACAGTGGCTGTACCAGTCTGCTTTTCCACCAATAGTGCACAAGGGGTCCCTCTTCTCTGTATCCTCTCTAACACTTGCTGCTTTTTGATTTACTGATGGTAGCCATTCTGGCAGGTGTGAGGTGACATCTCATTGTGGTTTTAATTTGCATCTCTTTGAGATTGGTGTAGCTGAGCATCTTTTCATATGTCTGTGGGCCATCTGTATGCCGTCTTTGGAGAAGTGTCTATTAAGGTCCTCTGCCCATTTAAAAAAAAAATGTCTTTATGTTTAGAGAGAGGGGAAGGGAGGGAGAAAAAGAGGGAGTGAAATATCAATGTGTGGTTGCCTCTTGTATCCAACTAGGGGCCCAGCCTGCACCCAGGAATGTGCCCTCACTGGGAATCGAACTGGTGACCCTTTGGTTCACCGGCCAGCACTCAGTCCACCGAGCCACACCAGCCAGGGCCTCTGCCTATTTTTTTAAATTGAATTGTTTGTTTTCTTTGCGGTGCATTGTATGAATTCTTTATAAGCGTTGAATATTAACCTCTTATCAGATGTGTCATTGGTGGATATCTTCTCCCATTCAGTGGGTTGTCTTTTCATTTTGTTGATGGTTTTCTTTGCTGTGCAAAAACTTTTTAGTTTGACGTAGTCCTATTTGTTTATTTTTTTCTTTTTTCCCTTTCCCGAGGAGATATATCAGAAAAAAGTATCGCAAAGAGAAACCTCAGATTTTACTACTAGGTCTTAACTTAGATATAACTAGTCCTAGAATGGTTTTATATCCCATAAAACTGGGGCTAAGTGCCTCTCTTATGGTTCCTAACTTAATACTTACCGCTTACGACATCTTCTGGCTTTCATGAATTTCTGCCCAGTAGCAGGGGTGTGGGGGGAAGTGACCGTGCCATCTGACTCGCCATGATGTCACCATTTATTACCACAGCGCCTGGCAGTGTTGGGCAGCACTCAGCAAATAGCTGATAGATGGATGAATCGGATGCGCGAAAGAAAGCGGGTTGACCAAAGCCTTGGAGGGGGATGGCACGATTAAACATCGGTGCGAAAGAGACCGATTCATTTCACAAGCGTCTCTAGCATACCTCCTCTGTATCCGGCGGTGCGCTGGGCCGTGTGGGCCCAGGAGACAAGGGCCAGGCTTCTCTAATCAGCAGGACCCCGATCTCGGACCCTTGGCTCTTAGGACGTTTTCATGACTGACTCCCACCTTTCGGCTGGCCTAGCTGTTCACCCCGGGCAGGTCCCTGGGGGCCTCGTCTATACAGTTCACAGCAGCAGAATTAAGCTTTAAATGGAAAATTAGTTCCTTTCTTTTTCATCCCTCTCTCTCCTTTCCCTTTGTCTTTCACCTTTTATCTCCTCTCCTTTCCTATTTAAATGAAACTGGATGCCACACTTATGTCTTCCCCACACTTATCTTTCTCTTTTAATTCATTTGTGATGCTCCAGATCTCACTTTTATTGTGATTTATTTAAGAATGTGTCATTGGGACCAGGGCTAATGCATTTTCAAAGGTGGTGTGTTCGCATCCTAATTGATTACCCAGGATCCTCCATGACTGACACATTCCCAGTGGAGCATCCAGGCAGGAGAGAGGGCTGGTGAGGGAAGCCACGGAAGAGTTGGAAAGGGATTAGTGCTAATTCCTTCCAGACGCCTCCTTGTGATGTTTCTCAGTCAATAAGAGATTAGATAGGGAAGAAGGTTTAAACACAGTCATGCCTCTTCTCATCGCCTGCTAATCCCTCCCTCTCTATTCCCACGGTAGGGGCCTCCCCTGTGTGTCTGCTGATGCAGGCGGAGCCTTAAAGGTATTCGTTCCTGCCTGGGGACCTGTCAGGAGATCCCTGAGCAGCGAAGCCTCCCGGTGTTGTTTCCAGGCAAATGGGACCCCGAGAGACATGATCTGTAGGGCTGGTGGCAGGGCAAGGTGAGGAAAAAATGGGTGGAAGGAACAAGATGGGGAGAGAGAAAGCATCTTGTCACTGCTCTGCTCCGTGACCACCATGGCTGTGGCAGACAGGCTATACCGTGGCGCCTGGGATCCTTGCCCTTGGTGTTCCCACGTCTATATGATCAGACGCAGTGTGAACAGGACTTGTCACTTGCTTTTCACCAACAGACAGAAGTGGATTAAGGTCGGTTGAGGCCTCGGGTACAGAAGAAAATATTGGGCCCCTTAAAAAAAGAGAGAGAGACAGAGAAAATAAAAATACATGCCTTCAGAAGTCAGGGCCCAGGGCACGTGCCCAGCGCGCCCGCCGTTAAATCCGGCTCTGCCAAGATATGAGCGAAGTGAGGCGGCGTCCCTTGTGTGAGCAAGCCGTGTAAGGCTTGTCGTGCCAGTCGACTTGCCCTGGACTCTTCCTCTCTCTCGGCTGGCTCTGACGGAGCAAGTCCCTACGATCCCTCTCCAACTGCGGGAGGCAGAATGCCGCCAGCAATCCGAATGAGCAGAGGTCGGAAGGGGACCTCCGGCCACCACCTTGACTGCAGCCTCGTGCTCGAGCAGAGGATCCCAAGCCATGCTGGGGTTCCTGTGCCCAGAAACTGCGAGATAATATGTCTGTGTTGCCCCGATGCTTGTCATAATCTGGTTGGTAATCGCAGAAACCCGACGTACGGGAAACAAACGGCGGCCCTTCTCCCGCCCGCCCTAGGCACCAGAGCCGGGATGCCTTTCTCTTCTTCCATCTTCCACGTGGCTTCTGAGGAACGTAGACGAAGCCCGTTCTACTAACGCAAGCCTGGCAGACCACAGCTCAGATCGCTCCTCTCCCAGCAGAGAAACCCTTACACAGATGAACGTGAACAGCCGCAGTTCCGAGTAACGGAAAAGCCTATTGGGTATGGACGCCTTATCAGATATATAAGGACACCATACAACTCCATAGCAAAAAAATCCAATTAAAAAATGAGCAGGGGACCTGAATGAGCATTTCCCAAAAGCAGACATCCAAATGGCCAACAGGTACATGAGAAGGTGTTTCACATCAGTCACCATCAGGGAAATGCAAATCGAAACCACAGCGAGGTTTCTCCTCACACCTGCTAGAGGGGCTGTTGCCAAAGACCAGAGATAACAAGTGCTGAGGAGGGTGTGCAGTGGGAGGAACCCTTGGGCCCTGTTGGGGGGAGTGCAAGTTGGTGCCGCCACTGTGGAAACAGTATGAAGGTTTCTCAGAAAATTAAGAAGAGAACCATGTGGCCCAGCAATTCCACTTCTGGGTATACATGCGAAGGAAGCGAAACCGGATCTCAAAGAGACGTCTACACTCCCGTGTTCACTGTGGCATTGTTATGTAATAGCCAAAACATAGAAACAGCTAAGGACCCATCGGGAGATGAATGGATGAAGAAAATGTGATGTGTACATATTACATCTATATATGTATATATCTCTATATAAACACACACACACACATATATATAATGGAATGTTATTTAGCTACAAAAAAAAGGAAATACTGCCTTTGTGACAACAGGGATGAAACTTGATGGCATTTGCTAAGTAAAATAAGTCAGACAGAGAAAGGCAAGTATTATATGTTCTCACTTATATGTGGACTCTCAAAAAGCTGAACTCATAGAAACAGAGAGTAGAACAGTGACCACCGGGGGCTGGGAGGTGGGGTAAGGGGAGCTGTCAGCCAACGGGCACAAACGTCCAGCTCTGAGAGGAGTAAGTGCTGGGATCCGACATACGGCACGGAGGCTCTAGGTAACCATACTCCACTACGCCCGTGAAGTTGCGGAGAAAGTAGATCCTAAGTGCCCTTGCCTCAAAAAAATGGTGATTCTGTGAGGAGATGGAAGTACTAACTAACCTTGTTATAATAATGATTTCACAATTTATACATGCATCAAATTATCACACTGTACACCGTCCATCGACACGTTATATATCAATAATATCTTAATAGAGCTGAGGTAAAAGGTTTATTAGTCTTTTCTGACTATTCAGTTTAGATACTTCACTGCTTTGACTTATTTCTCCTTTTTGGGGTGGTGGGTTGTGGCAAAACTTTAAAATTTTCCATCTTTCTTTTAAACTGTTCTTTGTTTGACAGGCTTTGATGATCTGCTATTTTGGTTCTGTTGAGGGGTAAATGATCTTTATTGTCGACTTCAAAACCCCTTCCTCCAAGCAGACCCTCTTTAGGCCAGAGTGGCTGGCCCCGGGCCAGAGGCTCCCCACTCACTCAGGGGATCCCAGTGACAAGGCAGCGGGCCACCGGCTGCCACCCAGGCTCAGTGTGGACGCAAGCAGCAGTCCGGGAGGCGGGGTCGGGGGGCAGCGCCCAGCCTGGACATCCACGATGTCCGCGGGAGAACGGCTTTGGCTCTTAGCACCGAATTCGAAGGGCGTGGGCTCTAAAGTCAGGTAGAACTGACGTCAGCCCGTGAGCGGTGTACTGGCTGTGAGCTACTTAACCTCTCGTAGCCTGCCTCCCGGCTCACGTAGGATTGTTGCGAAGATCGAAGAAGGCAGCGTGCGACGGCGTCTGAGCACCATGCCTGGCTCCTAGCCGTCATCCGGGAAATGTTCAGTTTTCACGTTTTCACGCTTTGTCTCTGCGTGTGGCGGAGGGGTGTGAGCAGGAGCAAGGACAAAATGCAGGCTCTCGGGGCGGGATGCTAAATCTCAGGGCGGCGGGGCTTATTTCTCTTCACTCTTTGCCTCTGACTCCTCTTCTTTCCCTTTCTTTTCTCTCCCAAGCAAACACAAGCAAAGTGCTTAGAACACTGCCTGGCTATAAATGGCAGTTGTTGTTCGTTCGTTTGTTTGTTTTTTTCTGCATTCGTTGCCATTGTCATCATTGTCGTCATCGTCATTTCCCCCCTTCCAGCCTGTTTCCCTTTCTCCACTGGAGGTAGTGCTCATACACCTGTACGCTTTTCCGCAGCGCTGAGGCTGGGAGCTTGTGTAGATTACATTCCCTGGGCTCCCCTGCCACCCGGCTCCTCGTTCGGCTTTGCCGGTCAGGACATTCTGTCAGAGGGGAAGAGCCTTATATTGGCTTCCCCTTTCTCTGCGCTTGGCAGAGTCCCTGGAAAGGGCTGCATCCCTCTGGGACGACCCTCGCTTGAGCCGCTGCAGCCTCTCTTCTTGGTGATCCCAGCATCAGCAGGTGGCCCTCTTTGGGGCTCCAGCAGCAGCCGCCTTGGTTTGAGCACTGACTGGGCCCTCTCTCCTGGGCAGTTCCAGCACTGACCAGGTGACATCTCAGAGGGTGTGCCCTGCGGGGTTCTACTGACACCATCCCTTCCCCTCTGTTCCTCCTGCCCTGGAGAGGGTCCCTGCCTCATGCAGTTACTCATCTGCAGTTTCCCACACCTTCTTCTCGTTGCTTTCTCAGCCTTTGCAACACTTGCACAACTAGTTTTTTGTGTTACATCATCTCTTTGAAATTCCTAGTACAGTTTCTGTTTCCCAACATGAGAACTAACCCTTAAACACAGTGACTTGTATCTGCTCACTGCATGGGAAGAGAGATTACAAGTAATTTAGAATCAGAGCCTTTAGGGTTAACTGCTTTCTAATGGTTTCCTATATTAGAACATCAGCAGATGGGGGCTGAAGCTAATTCCAAACTCACTTTCTCAGAGTTACAGAAGGAGAAAAGTGGAGTGTAGGCATCTCCCCTCTCCCCTCCAGATCGCTTCTGGGTGCACACGGGGGTCCCTGAAGACGATTGTCTCGCCCACGTCCATCAGTGCGTGTCTTCAGGAAGCCAAGAGCCATCTCGCCCGCCCTTGAATTCTGTGTGAGCTTCCATGCAGCGGCTCCTCCCTCCATTCGCTGGCACCTACCTCCTCCGCTGCCGTCATCGTCGAACTTGTCTTGAAGGAAGGTCCTTCAGTGTCCTATAAACTAGCTTCTCTAATGACATTACTGAAGGTTCTGCTCCACGATGCAGTAGTATTTCTCAGGTGAGAAAACTGTGGTGTGGAAAATTTTATCATCTCCCCACAATCACGACTGGGGATGCCAAACCATTCCGCTTGATTCCAAAGCTCGTATATTTAACAGCTGTACTCTTCTACCAACCATTTGTCCATCCGCCCATCCATCCATCCATCCATCCATCCATCCACCTGTCCCACAGTTAACTAGAGGTTAGCATATGCCGAGTCCTCTCACAGCACACTGATGGAGAGTCAGAAGGCCTAACGTGACTACAGAGGGAATTACACGGAGAGCCAGCTCTGAGAGAGGGGGGTGAAGATAGGGTACACAGTGATAATAAGGGGTGGCGGAGGGCTGAGCAGACCGTAAAAGGGGAAAGGATGGGATGAGGTGAGAGAGGAGTCAGATAGGTTGGGATGCAGCCGTAGGGTGTGCGGGTCTCTGCCTCCTGCTCTCTGAGCCCTTGGGCAGCAGCCCCCGCGGGGTGCAGATGGCTGAAACTGACAGTGTGTCCTACCTGATGTGGGACCAAAGCTCTCCGAGCCTCTCATTTTTCTCTTCTCCTCAGGCTCTTTCATTACTTTAACAACAGCAATTAAATAAACTAACTAAATAAACTAAATAAATAAGTAAAAATAATTAGAATATCTTTAACCAGATTTTAAATTTCTGGGAGAAATACTTTTTTGGGGGTACATTTTATTGTTTATGCTAGTACAGTTGTCCAATTTTTTTCTCCTCTTTATCCCCTCTACCCTGCACCCCATCCCATCAAACACCACCCCCCCCAAGCCCTCTTAGTTCATGTCTATGGGTTGTACAGTTCTTTGGCTGCTCAGTTTCCTATACTGTTCTTAACCTCCCCCGTCTTTGTTTTGTTTTGTTGTGTTTTGTTTTGCTTTTGTCAACATTTTCCTGCCACCACTTTCCCCAGCCCCACCCACCCTCACCTCCCACCCTCAATCCTCCCCGCATTTGGCTTTGTTGATGGGTCCTTTATTCATGTTCCTTGTTGACCCTTCCTCTGGAAGAAATACTCAAATTGGCCATCTTAATTCAGTGTCGAGTCACCTAAAGGAATCATAAATGTCACCTGTTGGTTAATAGATGTAATTAGGGAGCCGTTTTTTTTTTTTATTATTATATTTTTTAATCTAGAGAAACATTCCAGAGGGTATAAACTTCTTGAGAGTGGGAACTCTTACTCATCTTTGTGAATCTTGGCAAATGCCTGATGCATGGTAAGTACCCCAGTGGTGGGGAGGGGGGATTTTAATTCCAGTCTAATTCCAAAGGCCTGAAGTGCCTCCTACCTGCATTGCTCATTTCCTGTTTCTGCACAGAACTGGTTCATTCTGCTCTGTGCCTGTCAGTGCAGGCTAACTTACAGCTAATAACAGTGGGCCCCCCTCCCCGCCACAAACCTTAGTGGTTTAGAGCAGCAATTCTCAAAGTGGGGCCCCGGAGCAGCAGCCTTAGTACCACCTGGGAACTTATTAGAAAGGCAGATCCTCGGTCTCTCCCCCAGACCCACCGAATGAGGAGCTCTGCGGAGGGGGCCCATCGATCTTGGCTTTCCCAAGCCCTCTGGGTGTTTTTCAGTACCCACTAAACTTTAAGAACTGCTGGCTTAGGACAATCAAGATTTGTTTCCTGTTCACCTTACTAGAGCCCTGGGGCTTGTCTGCAGTTCTGTCCTACGTCATCACACGTTTCTAGCAGACAGAGCAGCCCTTGTTGGGACTGGAAAGAGAGACATGGTGAACCAAGCACCAGGCCTTCAACTGCTTGGTAGTTACATGTAGCCCTTCCTCTCACATCCCGCTGTCCTCAGCACACCTGAGGGGTGGTGGGCAGAAACAAAGGCTGTCACAGAGAGGGGTCCACGGGAAGGGAAACAGGACTGTTGCATTAGTTGTATTTTTTCATTTCTTTATAGGTTTTCAAGTGACAGTAATAATAATGTTTTGACATATGTCAAGGTCAAGGAACAGTCATAATTTTTCCCTTTGCTCAGCTTGCACGGCCTTTTTTTTAATCCTTACCTGATATGTTTATTGAGTTTTATAGAGAGAAGAAGGGAGAGAGAGAAATATTGATGTGAGGGAGAAACATCAATTGGTTGCCTCCCATACACACCCCGACCAGGTATCAAACCCACAACCTGGGTATGTGCCCTGAGCAGGGATCGAACCTGCAACCTTTTGGTGAATAGGATGATGCTCCAACTAACTGAGCCACCCGGCCAGGGCTTGCAATGCCATTTTCATGAGCCTGCACTACTGCACACAACGAGGTCTGCCTGTATTTGGAAGAACAGTAATACCTACCACATATATTTGCCTACCTCAGCTCAAGTATGCCTTCTTAGAAAACTTTTCCCTGAACTGCTTTATTTAATATTGTCCTGTCCCCCACCCTCTGTCACCCTATCATATTACCCTATTTAATTTTCTTCATAGCACTTGCATCAAGCTGAAGCTACTGTACTAGATTGTTTTAAAATTTATTACCACAAAAGCTTCATCAAAACAGGAACTTTGTCTATTATTATTCACAGCTTTATCCCCGGAACTTCGAGCAGTGCCTCACATGAAAATGTTCATTAAACATTTCGGGATATGAATTTGTTGCTATCTCCTGAGACAAAGCAACCAAACTGCTATTAAAATGTAGCTGTTTAAATATAGCTGCAATTTAAAATGGAGCTGGGGCCTGTCCTGAATCAGAGCCCGGAGCTGGGGAAGGCAGATCAGAAGCCTTCTAGCCTGATGCCCCGACACAGCCCAGTGCGGATCGAGACCCCTGGGTGAGGAGCTCTGCCCGTCAGAGACGCTGTGAGCTCCCAGCTCATGAGTCCACTCTGGTGTCCAACTGCTTCCTCCCAATGTGGAGTATACCCAGCATTTGGGAGAAGGGTTCGCCTATGTCCTCTTCATGAGAGGGATCAGATATCCTGGGGGAATGCCTTATTCCCATCTCTGGGAAGGGTAGTATTTAGTGATATTTGGCTCATTAAGGCAGAGAAGATAACATGGAAGTAGCAAAGAGAAACTATAATAGAAGTTAACTAGCCCTTTTTCTCCTTCAAAGGCTTATAATATGGTGGGATACTGTAGGCATTGAAGATTAATTGAACTGTTATTATTGCTTATTTTATATCACAATATATACATATATATGTTTTTTATTTAGTAATCCCAACAATCTTATGAGATAGGTATCAGTATCTCCATTTTGCAGATAAAAACTCTGAGGTTCAGAGAATTTAAGTAATTTACCCAGTCACCCAGCTAAAGCTGGAATTCAAACTAAAATGTCCAGACTTCAAGTCCAAGAATTTTATATTTTTATGTACTTTATAGAGGTTCAAGAAAGACAACTGACTCCTTAAGGAGGCGTAGTTTCTTTATTCAAATAATGAGAAAGCTCTGCATGACAGAATTCTATCTCCAACAAATCCGAATCATAGAGTAATTCTAAGATTTGCAAATTATATCTTAGTCCTTTCTGCTATAAAGTCCTTACATTATCCCAAAGAGCCAATGGAATCCTCTTTCTTAAAGCTGAGAAAGCTAAAACTCACAGACACAAAGCGATCAAGGTCACGGAGTTGAGAAGGGTAGATGCTGAACCAGAACAACCCGACTTAGAATTACAGCTCCCCTGCTGGCTGGCTGTGTGGTTTTGGACAAGTCACTTAGCCTCTCTGAGCCGCCTTGGCCTCCACGCTGCATGCTCCCCAGAGCAGAAGCCTCCTGTCTCACGCCGAGCATGTCTGATAACCGAGAGGTCTTTGTGGATGTCCTGCTAACCACCTTCCCCTTGTACCCACAGCTCTCCTTGGCGAGTAGAACCTCGTTGTGTTCAGGCACCAGGCGGACAGCTTTTCCTCCACACCCTCAGAAAGGAACCTGATTGGTCTAAGTCAGTTATGACAGTAGAATAGTTCTTTGACCACAATTGCTTCAAAGGTGGCCATAGGCTCCATTTCTGAACAGTGAGATGTGAGAGGAGATTTGCTGGCTGCTTCCCTGACAAAAGATAGCATTGGGTGGGCAGAGGATCTTTTCTACAGGTGCCCCTCTTCCTTCCTGCTTGGGTTGTGTAATTCACTCATTTGAAAACTATTTATTGAGTCGTCCCTCACTATGTGCCAGGAAAACACTAAGATCGCTAGAAACAGCAGTGAACAGGACAGAAAAACCACTACCCCAGGGGAACTTACACTGGAGGAAGGCAGACAATAAACTAGTTTAAAAACTTAATCTATAGTATGTCAAGTGATGAGAAGCATAATTAAAAAAAACAGGGTAGGTTGGGTAGAGATGGGGTGCTATTTTATATAATGAGCCCAGAGAAGCCCTCTCCAATCAGGTGAACCTTGAGAAAAGATTGAAAAGAAGTGAGGGATAAGCCCTGACTGATGTGGCTCAGTGGGTTGGGCATCGTCCTGCAAACTGAAAGGTTACCAGTTTGATTCCTGGTCAGGGCACATGCCTGGGCTGTAGGCCAGGTCCCCCAGTGGGGGTGTGTGGGTGGGTGGTAGATGATCGATGTTTCTCTTGCACATCGATGTTTCTCTTCCTCTCTTTCTCTCTGTGTTTCCCTTTCTCTAAACATTAAAAAAATAAAAAAACGAAATCTTAAAAAATAAAAGTGAGAGAGCAGATATCTGGTGGAAGAGAATTCCAGGCAGAGGGCAAAGTTTTTCAGGTGATGGTACGATTGGCATGTTGGAGAAATTAAAAACATATCTGAGTGATGGAGCCGAGTCAGCTAGGCCTCAAATTTTTGAACCGTGACCCACAGTGAGACATAAATTTTATATTGGGATGTACACAGGCACACACATGCATACATCCTGAATTCAAAGTCTGGCAAAAGAATGAACATTTAGGTTCAGGAGCAACGTGTGTGTAGAACACGACTCTGGCCGCCCTTTGGAGAGTGTACTATAATGGGCCAAAGGTAAAGCACAGAGAGCGGAAAGAGGCTCCTGTGATAAGCCCTGGGAGAGGTGGCAGTGGCCTGGACCAGAGAGGCACAGGAAGAGACGGCGAGAAGCGGTCTGATTGTCTGTTTATTTCAAAGATAGACCCAGTGGGATTCTCTAATAGATTGGACGGAGGGTGGTAAAAAAGGTAGAAGCCAAGGACAATTCCAGTGTTTCAGACCTGAGAAACTGGAAGAACAGAGTTGTCATTTACTGAAAAGGGTCGGCCGAGGCAGAACGGGGCTTGGGGAAGGAACCGAGATCAGAAGTTCAGTTTGGGACATGTAAACTGTGGGGACATTTCAGTGGAGTTGTCAAAAAGTTGGGTTTATACTTAGGCCTGGAATTTAGTCCTGGAGACACACTTCTGAGTGAGGAATTTATAAATGGTATTTAAAACCCACTAGATACCATTACCTGGGGATGGCGTAGGAGGTACAGAACCATGAGGTCCAATTCCTGAGCCCTGAGGCACACCTGCATTTGGAAGCTGGAGGAGATGAGGGGAAGCCAGCAGAGGGGACTGAGATGAAGTGAGGGGGAACCGAGAGTGGGTGGTGTGCTGGAAGCAAAGTGAGGATGTGCTTCACAAAGGAGAGAGTTGGCATGTGTATCAGATGCCACCGGTGGGTTAAGTAAACAGCAGGCCTGAGAAGTGACTGTCAGATTGGGCAAAGGGGACGGAGGGTAGCGGTGATTCCCAAGGAAGCAGTTTCGGTGGGGCCGGTGCAAAGAACAGCTGAATTGGACTGGGGTCCAGAGAAAAGGGTGTAGGTGGTGAAAAAGAAAGAGAGGGAATGGAAAATTATTTGAGTTTCTCCGTGAAGGGGGCCAGAGAAACGGGGCCGTAATTACCAGGTAGGATGTAATACCTACAGCTGGGGCAGGCTCTTTCAACCATGAGGGCAAGGCCAAGAAAAAAATTCCCGAGACTTCGGACAGAGACCTTATGTTCATTGATGAGGTGCTGACGTTATTAAGCAAACAGTCATTATTCCTGTGCTTTAAGCTGTTCTCAGTCAAGCCACCCGCAACTGGCAGCCAAGTGCCTCGTCAAGAATATGGTCGCAATTAGCTACTTTCATCAGGCACCATGGCTGAGAAATTCGGGGTGTGGGTACTGCAGTGAGTGTCCGATAGGCCGCTGAGCAGCCTCGTGTTTGGGTGGGGGGAGGGGGGCAGGCTATTTAAGACACCTGAGCTTCAGTTTCTTCATCAGAACACTGGGTTTTATCATTGTTCTGAGTCCATAGGATTGTTTAGAAGATTAAATGAGATCATCCTTAGAAAGCACACATGCGGTGCTTTGAAAATTGTAAATGTTCAGTAAATTTAAGAAATTATTATTATGTTATAAGACCATTTAACAGCTCTGCTCACAGAAAACCCCTTGCACAGGCCCACTCTTTGGCAGACCTGCAAAAGCCTGCCTGTCCCTGGTCTCCCTGCTAGGGCAGAGAACTCGGAATGAAAATGACCTTGAGTAAACTTCGAGATGAGGGATCAGGGCCCAGAAGAGGAGCTGCTGAGCTCTGAGTCCTGGAAATGCCTCTGCCGGAACAATGGGGCAGCACAGTTCTCTTCACAGCTGCCTCCGTCTCCACGCCCCGCCCCGCCCCGCCCCGTTCTGCCCTGGCTTTGACAGAGTTATTCGGTTGTTCTTCACGCCATGGCAGCTAACACACTATCCAAGTTCTCCGTGAGCCTCCTCAGCGTGTTTACTGCCGAGCAATGCTGCCTCAGGGCAATTAAATCAAGTGGCAGTTGTCAAAAGCACTGGCAGTGTTTTCACCTGTCATTGCTAGACTCCACTTCTTTTGCAGGCCAGCACCTGGAATCCGCAATGACCTGCCTGGCTCCCCGCCTCCCGCCCCCACGTCCTTGGTCCGATCCCCTGCGGAACAGGCCGGTTAGACCCCAAAGCAGGCCTGGCTGGCCTCAGGCTCTGGAAGTGAGCAGCTTCTCAGTCAGTGGGGGGAAGTTCCTGGGATACACAGCCTAGCCGAGGACTTCCTCGCAACCTGCGTTCCAGCCCCGGAGTGAGCCCGGCCCTTGTTGCCCCTGACCCAGGAATTCCAGCTCTTGTCCCAGTTCCCCTCTCGTCCTCCTACTCAGGGCAGCGCCCCGCTCGCTCGCTTTGCCGCCCTCCGTTCCCTGTCAGATGCCATCTGACCTCCATCTTCAGCTCAGGCTTCCCCTGTAATCTCTGGGGCTTTTTTTGATCCGAGCCAGGGAGGGCGCCATCTCTGAGTCCAGGCATTGCTTTAAAAACTTCCTGTATTTTATTCCTTTCGTTGCCCATGTCAGTCATCTGAGGACGATCAAGGCAGGAGGACCCATGACTTTCCCAAAGGCACACGGATGTGCGAGAGGGGGTTGTGCTTTGAGGGAAGGTAGATGTTTGTGTGTGTGTGTGAGAGGCATCCAAATAATTTGCCTCCCTGCCCCCAACTTTGCTTCGCTTTTGCCCGTTCACCTGACAGGTAAATTCTGGAAACCTGAAGAGGCGTGGTGTGCTAGCGGGCAGGGTGATGATACCTACCAAGGCAGCACCAGCGTAGTAACAGGTTCCCTTTCACTTGTCTTCTCTCTCTGTACTCCTCCTCCCTCTGCCCAGTCTTAAATGTCGTCATCCGTTAACTGTGGGGTTTGGGTCTATGGGATTGGATAGATCCCTTCTAGGCTTCAGCTGAACACCTCTTCATTCTTCAGTTTAATTGATCAAAGAGCTCTTCTTGTGGCCTTGGGCACAAGCCCAACTAATAACAAAATTTTACCAAGTTTCCCCATTTGTCCTCATCCCTTGTGAATGTCTTTCCCTTGGGACGAAGCCAGGATGATTGGATCAGGGTTTCTTTTGGGTTCCGAAGATCAAAAACTTAGGATGAATCCCTGAGCGTCATGTCTGCCAGACTTCAAAGCCAGTGCCATGAATGCACAGAACTAAGAATAGCGCGTGGCACTAAACGCAGCAATAAAGGCCTTTCCGCCACCTAACAAAGCCCCCGCTCTGATGGGGTCTCCTGTGTACAACAGAACGCTAGCATTTACTCAAACATGCCTTCAATCTCAGACAGAAAATTCCATCTGCAAACTTCCTCTGGATATTCTACAGTGGCTTCAAATTTCTTACGTTGGGCTGAATAAAATACCACCACTTCAATAATGGGAAAATACAGAGTCTTTTCAAAGGAATATACTTACTATACAAGAAGCGTTCTTTTTATTTTATGTTTTCAAACATCAACAGTTGACTTTTAATATCCAATGCTTGAATTTGTCATTGGGGATTTCTTTATGTTAGCCCCATACATTTCTGTGGCGGGAGAAAGCCTGGGTTTTATTAAAAGAACAATAAAACATCTTTGAGATTTGCTCTGTGTTGCGTTGCTCGTATGGAAACGAGAAAGCAGCAAGTCTACAAGAGGTTGCTCGACAGCTGCAAGCCACCGCTCCCTGCGCAGAATCCGAGGAGCTGCCCATCCGCTGGAGAGTTCCCTGCAAGCCTGGCCCTGAGCTCACCCCAGCCTGCCTTTCCAGCATTACTTGCTTTTCTGCACAGCCTCCGTCAGACTCAATTTCCTGAGAGATTTAAGATAAGCTGTATTCCAGCCAAATGCTTATCTTGAGGCTGGGATGCAGAATCTGGCCCGAATCCAGACGCTGCTCCCTTTCATATCTTGGAGCAAAACAGTGTGGTGGAAAGAACCTGGAGCTTGAAGGGAGCCGGTAGTTGTGTTTCGGCACTCCCGTCCCCTGACTCCTGTAGGGCATTCTTTAGGGTGATAGCGTGTGCTGTACCAGGTAAGGCCTCAAGTCGACGTGCCGTGGTATCAGACACCTATTTCTTGTTCGCTTAATAGTCTGTTGTTTGTGTTCCTTGTCACTGGATGGCTTTCCATGTGGCGATTCAGAGACTCAGACCCTGCCCATGTTGGGGCTCCACCCTCCCTTAGGCCCCCAGAGGCCCCTTCAGTTAGCCTGCAAATAGGGGAATAAGGATGGAGAAGGTATAACCACTTCTTAACCAACGCAGCCTGGGGGTGACACATTCCATCAGCAAGATCTTGTCACAAGGCCCTGACTAGGTGAAAGGAGGACTTGAAATGTATCCTTTGGCTGGTGAGCTACTTTTAAGCAATGACCTTTACTATTCAAGAGATAACACAAATCTTTGGTGGATGGTTAGCTATTTCTAACCCTCTCTAAGCTTCCTTTTCTTATCTGAGAAACGGAGCTCTAGAGAAGTTAAAGAAATGATCTAAGATCACACAGTTGGTACGTGATGAAGTCAATACTAAAAGTACTATCTTGCAGCAAATATCCCGTATTGTTACAACCAGACTTCACAAACGTCGTCGTACAAAGGCTTCAGGTCAGTGTAGACCGGGCCTCTCCCTTTGTTTCTCACACTCTAATATAAAGCTTAGGAAAGGGTGTTTTGAGATGATCAACGTCTAGCTGTCTTCATAAAATCAAGAAGTAGCTGACAGGGTCTAGAGGGAGCTGAATAGTCCTCCCAAATATTCCTGTCTATCCAGAGCCTCAGAACATGACCTTGTGTGGAAATAAGGCCCGTGCAGATACGTTTAATGATACCAAGGCGAGGTCATCCTGTATGTAGGGCTGTTCCCCCATGTGATGACTGGTGTCCCTATTACCAGAAGAGAGAACACAGACACATGGAAGATGGCCTTGTGAAGGCGGAGGCAGAGACTGGAGTCACGCTGCCACATACCATCGCATGCCAAGAGCCGCCATAAGTTGGAGGAGGCCAGTTTCTCTTCTTGAGACTTCAGAGGGAGTGTAGCCCTACTGACACCTTGATTTTGGACTTTGGGCCTCCACAGCTGAGAGACAAGATGCTTCTGTTGTTTCGGGGCACCAAGCCTGTGGTGATTTGTTATGGAAACTCTAGGAAACTAAAGCTGACCCTTACCAGGAACAAATGGGGCGGGGCGGGACCTTCCCTTTTACTCGGAGGGAACTGGGAACAGGAATTCTCTAAAGCAAGAGGTTTTCTCCAAAGTGACCTGCGACGGGCCACGCCCATTTCAGTGCACCTCTGTAACCTGTGCTTTAACTGACTCCACAAATTCGGGAGCCAGGCACCTCCCTGGGCTCTGGATCCAGCAGCTCAAGCATGTCTTCTTAGTGGGGCGCTTCCGCTGGGGCTGACAGAACACGCGCTTGGAGTTAGACCTGGGCTCAAGTCTCAGTCGCCCTCACAGTCTTTCCGTGGTCCTGGGCCAGTCAGTTAATGTCCTCACCAGTCAGCAGGCTCTCTACCCCTTGCTGGTGGAAGTCAGCAATAGGGGGGTATGTGCAAAGCACCCTTCATTGTGTCAGCCCATTGCAGACCCTCCAGTCAGCGGAAGTCTCCGGCTTCTTTCCTGTCCTCGCCACGGGCCTGGGCCCCTGAGTTTACCTTTGGGTTTCCTTATTGCCTGTTTTCAGTAGCCTTTTAGATTTTAACCTCAACCCGAGCATGGGTAGGCACTGTGTCCAACTGGGTCACTGTTATGTCTTTAGCGCCTGACAATATTGGTGGATGACTAATTGAGTTTGCCTTGCCCCTGGTCTAAGTTTTTTGCGAGTAGGGACCCCATTCCCTTACCTATCCCATATCTCTACCGGGATTTCCTTGAACGGGACGGGAAAATAGGCTCAGGGAGTCCTGTTTTGATTGAACTATTATGAGAATGCATGAGAATGGGAGGAAAGAGCTTTGGGTCCAAAAAGAGATGAGCCTGAGATGAATGCACCTGGGGTCTTTTAATTGTTGAGAATTGCTGGTTTTCGGAATTGAAGCACTTCATCATCTTTTTAACTCGTACATATAGAGATTTATGAGTCCGTTTCAAGGAATGTATTCAGGATCATTGACTCCAAGAAATTGTGAATCACAAACCATTTTCCTTTGGAAGGACAGATTAAAAGGTCAGAGCTTTTCATGTCAGTAAAATAATTCGTTCTCTCTCTCTCCCTTTCTCTCAAACTTTCTGGAAAGAAGAGGCCTGGACTCCCTGGGACAGAGTGAACGTGCACTGCTCCCAGAATCTTGTGTTTTGTCTTCATGTCTCCTGGAGACCCCTCTGTCTGTCCTGCCCTCTGGGCCACATGCTCCCCACTCTCTGTGGCCCCTGCAGCTGGGGCCACTTCCACCCTAAGCCCGACTGCTGTAAAGGAGGGTTCAGTGAGGCAAGATTGAAAATTCAGGGCCAGCAGCAGCAGCGCACCCCTTCTCTCACATCAGCTTGGAGTCCAGGTCCTAGGACACCTGCTCGTAATTTAGTCTGGAGAATGGGCTTCCTAGGGCAGTTTGCCCATAAAATGACCCAGACCTAGACAGTTCTGGGATGGGATCGTCAAGCAACTAACCTTGACCGTCTTCACTGATGTTTCCCTGCCTGGGCCCAAACTCCTGCCTGGCCAGTTCACGTACCCCTGCAAGTGTCGGTCCTCCTGCGCCACACTCTGCCCCTCCCGTGGGAGCTGTCCTTCCTTCCTGCTCATGGAATCTGAGGCACAGCTTTTGTTGAGATAGAGGCAGCCCCATGTCTCCTGGCGGTGAACAGGGTTTACGCCTGTCCCAGGGGAGAGGCTGCTGTGCGTCGCCACAACCATCTTGCCAGAGGTCCCTGCATCGGATTTTCAGCCCGAGTTCCAGCTAATAAAATCAAGGGCTACTTTGCCTTTGATTAGCTGGACATTGTCCTGTGCAAATTTCTCCTAGAAGAGCTTAGCGAAGTGAGTATTGATCATGAGCAAAATTAGAAAGTCATTATGACACAGAGGTTAAGAACATGAGTTTTGGAAGTAGACCAGGTTTAAATCCTGGTGTTGTCACCCACTAATTAGTTGACCTAAGTTTTTTCACCTCTAAAATGAGTGTCATATGAGTACCTATAATGTAACATAGGAATATTTCTTTCATGGTTTGCTGTGACTGTGTAAAATGTTGTGAGGAACATGTAAAATGTGCCCAGAGCGGGGCTTGGCACACAGGGAACACTTAATAAATATAACTGAAGCTGTTATTGTGGGCGTGGCGTCATTTCCCACTCGGGCTTGGAATTAAAACTTGACCTCGTTCACAGGTCGGTTCTGCCACTTAGGGGCTGCGCGGTGTCTGCTGAGTCACTTAGCCCCCCTGAGCTTAAGCTCCCCTCTTCTTGCACAGCGAGGCTGACTGCTGCGCCCTTGCTGCACTTTCTCCGACCCATCCTGAGCTTGGGCTCTTCCTGCAGTTTCCTCCCTCCCAGGTGAACTTTGCCTAGAGGAGATGCTGTGTCATGAGCTGACACCAGGGTGTGAGGCCCCCAGACCTGTCCTTTCACCACCTGGCTCCCGCCCGGGGACCCAAGGCCTATGCTCCCAGAAAAAGCCCTGGCAGGAAGCAGTGAGCGGTTTAGGTTTATTCTGGGGTTAGCCCAACCCAGGACCATGGGGCCCTTTGGTGGTGACATTGGGTGGGATAGAGAAGGCTCACAGGAAATAAAAGGAGGGCAGATGTTTTGGTGGACGAGTGGGAGGAAGAGTGTGGAGGCTAAGATGGGGGAGGGCTGTTTAGCATGGCAGGCGCATTTGCCTTTTGTCCGTGTATCTCTCAAAGTCTGTGGCAGAGCTCCTCGCTGTCCCCAGCCCTGCTCCCTGGTTTTGCTTCTGCTCCGCTTTGAAAACGAGTTGCTGCTACCACGGAGAAATATTTGCAACCCCCTTGTCTCCAAGGAGATCAACCGTAGCCATCTGTCCTCTGCTGGGATCACAGGAGTCACGTCACAAATGGGCATGCAAGAGGAGCCCGCACAGCCAGTGCAGTCAGCCGGTGCTCCTTCGCTGTGGCAGGAGGAGAGGGCTCTGGCCTGGGACGACCCAGGCATGCCGCTCTCGGCCAGGCTCACTTGCCTCTCTTGGCCATTCCATCTTTGAAAGGATCTCAGCCTGAGATCTGGTGTTCTGATCTCAGAAAGGGAGTCTCTCTGGACAAGAGGTGGTGGCCCTCGAGCCAGTGTATTGTGGCTTCTCTGGGACCACACCGCCATTGTTACCCTGGCTCAGTTCCTATCATGGAGACTGTAGCAGCCCAACTCTATCCAAAGCCTTCTATTCTTGTTTTCAGGGATCCCTGAGGATGTCTCATTAGGGTCTCACCAATGGTTTCCCCCCATTCCCTACCACCTCCTGGCCCCTGCTAGTTCCTCCTCCCTTGATACAGACACTCATGAGACCTTTAGGTGAAGGACCATCCTCTCTGCCTCGCAGTTGCCGAGGCAAGATAGCACTCTACCTTCTGACAACGAACTCCTCCTGCTCCAACAATTGTCAGGTGAGCACCTGGGGCTCACCGTCCACTTTGCCCACCTGCCTTCCCTCCCTGGGTTATACAGCTGCAGTTTCTACCACAAACACTCAAATTACAGCTATTTAACTGGGCTCAACTACCCACCTGCTGCCGTATCACCCCACTCTGTTCCCTCAGCCTTGGGTTCAAGTCCCAAGACAACAGTCATTGTTTGTATCCACACCAGCCTTGATGACATCTTTTCTTTGGCCCTCCTTCACTTCCTCACTACCAACTTCAATAAAATAGATCTCTCTTCAATTCATTTTCCTAAAAGGAACGCCAACGAGGCATTTATGTTCATGTCTGTGATGAAGTAGTTAGGTGCAATTTCCGTGAAGCTAGGGACCACATTCGTTTCATTCACTGCTGTGTCCCCAGTCCCTAGCAGAGTGCGTGGTCCAGCATTTGGTCCCAGCAAATACACACTGAGAACATTCAGCGTTTCCCCAGATGTCCTTCTCTCTCTTACTCATCCAGTGGATTTATTCTCATTCTGTGGTATTCTGGCTAAGTCTCCTCTCTACCTGGAAGCTCTCCCTCACTCCCCAGTCCGATGAACACGCTTCTCCCCTGAGCCCGCACAGTGGTGTGCTTGCCTTTGGCATGGCATTTTGCTCAAAGAGCATAATAAATTATTTACACGTCTGTTTCGTGCACACTCCTTCAAGTCAGGGACAATCCTTTATTTGTCATGTTTGATAAGTGAACAACAAGAAGAATGAATTGATGTGCGGCCTTGGTCCCTGATCACACCCCAGGTTCCACCTGAAGATGCTGTGGGCTCGTAGCCCGGGCTGGGATCCCAAGTCCCCATCCTCACATGCACACGCCCTGTCTGAGTGAAGCCGGACCTAGCTTGTTTTGAATTGAGAGGACATCGGGTCTCTTTATTTGTTTTGTGGGGTCGGGGCAGACAGCAGGCCCAGCACCTCTGAAGATGGAAACGCCCTTGACCTTCCCCCGGAAGAGCAGTGACCTCCGCCTGGTCAGTCCTGAAGCCCCACCGGCTGCTAATGAGGTGTCCGTTGACTCAGCGCCTGAGAAACTTCACTCCTAGACTTGCTCTGGCCCTGCACCTCCATTTGAGTAGATGTCACTAAGAACTCTTTTGTGGCTTAGCTCCAACCCACGGCACGGCACAGCACTTGCCTGTGAGAAGGGTGCCCATCTTTTCCAGCACAAAAATGATCAAAGCATGGAGTTCTAATTATACAATAAAACCCGTTTTTGTGAAGTGGATCCTTCCTGCTCCGGCTCAGGGTGGCCAGGTACTGACCATAAGCCACGGGCCTGCATTTCCGGATGGGCTTCTGCTCAGACCCAGCACCATCCCTATGGGAACTCCTGCCCGATGTTGACCTGCCAGAAACCTGACCCAGGCTCGTCCCAGGGACCCAGTCCCTTTCAGGCCAACCTGAGCCTGGGGTGTCCAGTCCCCATCTTCTGCTCTGACGCACCTGAACTCTGTGGCGAGGAGGAGGCACGAAGGCTGCACTTGCTAAGAGGGAAGGGGAATGACTGCTTGCACTCCATGGTCTGATGTTCTGTGCATCGCCAGGTCAGGACATTCGGACCGGGAGGGCACCCGAAGCCCTGTCATCCTCTGTTACTGGGAATATGTGACCAATCCTTTCTGTTTCTAGGGAGCTCTGTTTCTTCCTCAACATGTTCTAGATGCCTCCCCCCATCTTACTCTTGCAACAGACTTGAATAAAAGGACAGACAACTGGCTTTCTCGTGGAAATGTGGTCCAGGAGTCAGGATGTGCCATTCTCTGCCTCCCGAGTCTGGTAATGCAGTGTTCTACCTGCACGCACTGTCCTCCCTGTGCCTCTCCCACGGGGCTTCATCTCTCTGACCCACTTATGCCGCCCCACTCCTCTCCACCCCACTCTGCTCGGCTCCAGCCCATCCCACACGAAGGCTCTTACTGAGGTGACAGTAGTCTATTAGAAAAACCGTGAGCTCTGGTGTCAGGCATAGGTCCCACCCCAGTTCTGCCTCTTATGAACTAGGTGGCATCACATCTCTCGGCTTCTGTCCCTTACTGTAAGGTGTGGGGAGCAATATCTAATCCATAGGGAGAGGGTGAGAACAGAATGTGGGGATGTAAATAGAAGGTTGTTACAAACTGCAAATCCATACACTCCTGTTAAGATCCTTGTAATTATTACACGGAAGGCACTATACTTGCCCTTGAGGCAAATTCAAACACTAGAATGTGGGGTCTTTGTAGTCTAGCATCTTGCAGTTTATAAAAGGGGATAATGTTTGTACCCTTGTTAACTGTATGTGGTGAAATGTATTGAGTCTTCTGAGAGGTACCAAATACAGTGAAGGAAGATTGGACATCTAACCAGGAGTATGTGAGTGTGTGTGTGCACATGTGCGTGCTAGGTGTGCGTGCATGCACAAGCATGTGTGTGCATAGTGCATGAGTGGGTGCATATGAGAGAGCTTCCTGAAGAAGGGAGCGTTTGAGCTGGGCCAGGAAGTAGGATGGCATTTTGTCACACAGGAAGTGACAGCAGAAACTTTACACAAGTTATTTCGCTTCTCTGAGCCTCGGAGTCCCCAAGTGTAAAATGGGGCAATAATGTCCATCCCATAAATTAAATAAACAATGACAATAGTGAATGCCTGTAGAGAACTCACTCTTGCTTGAAGACTTTTAAAGTATGCACATTATTTCATTTAATTCTTGCAACAACTTTATGAAGTAGGTGCTGTTTCCATTGTAATGTTACAGTCAAGGTGACAGGAACACCAGCTGGTGGAGTAAATGCCTGGGGCTACAGATTATTAGAGAGACTGAGATAAAGATGAAATGCTTTCTCTACACCTGGGGGATCCAGACCACTGAGCTGCCTTCCAGCAGGGAGGAGCTGGGGGTGGGGCTGGGAGTTCTTTCGGGGGCCCCGCACGTGACCACAGACGTTTAGCCTCTCCGCTGAGTTCTGAGACCCTACTCCAGAACCTGGAGTGGTTTGGTAGCCAAAGGAGTAGCCACCAAAACATTTTTGCCAAGCCTCAGGAAACGTGCAAGGGCTTCCTAAATGCGAGTTTGTGATTAGAGTGCATCTAAGAAAGAAGATTCATCACTGCACCTTAAATAAATATGTTCTGCGAGCCTTTCTGCAACAAAATGGAAAACACAAGTAGAATCCACGGCCCGAACCCATTCCAGTCATAGCT
Organism: Mormoops blainvillei; assembly: GCA_004026545.1. Taxonomy (NCBI): domain Eukaryota; kingdom Metazoa; phylum Chordata; class Mammalia; order Chiroptera; family Mormoopidae; genus Mormoops; species Mormoops blainvillei. The sequence goes on along the minus strand of PVJD01003511.1, from coordinate 78,276 downwards.
ATCCCAAGGAAAGAAAATGGAACCCAGCTGGAGAGGAAACGAAAATCACCCCCATGGAAGAAGAGTTCTGCTTTGGGTTCAGATGATCATTGGGGCTGTTTCCTTTCCTCCCAGTCCCGAGGAAGAGGAGGATGTTGGGCAAGTGAAACTAGGGGTTGACCTGAGCAGGGATCAGTTGCAGGTAGCAGAGAAATCACAGAGACTGCGATTTCAGCAGGAAGTGTTTTAAACAGCGCGGTAGGATAGTCCAAATCTTTGGGAGGGTTGGAGCAGGAGCAGTCAGCCTGGGGCTCCCGGAACATCGGAGAATAACCCCGCAGACACAGCCTGCCCGCGGAGGTACTGCTTCTGCCAGTATCAAGTATTTGGTAAATCAAGGAGGTCTGGTGCTGGAACTACTGGCTCCGACGAGCAAAGCATCTGAGCTGATACTCAGGGGCCTGGACACTGGCTGCGGCCGCCGCTTCGGGGCTGCTCCCCGCAGCTGTGCCCGGTGCAGGGCACGCATGCCTTTAAAGTTCCGAAGCGCTGCCCTCCGACCTTGACCTTCCTGCTCTCTCTGATGGGAGACCTTGTGGAAGTTCGTCTCTCCAAACCTCAGCTTTCCCATCTGTAAAATGTCGACAGTCCTCCTACCAGTCAGGTTTTTGTGAGACTTCAATGAGGAAACTCATGGAAAGAGCCCAGGAAGGCGCTGTGTCTGCCAAGCTGCCCCTCCCTTGGCCTGACAGTGCAGTGTGGTTCCAGGTTTGCCTGTGCTCGCACATCCTCAGAGCCTTCTCTCTGCCTGCCGGGAGGCTAATGATGTCCACGCACTCGGAGCTGGTTAGACGGCCGGAGGGAATGAGTTAGGATCCCATCCTTTTTCACACCCAAGGTCGGCGTAGCTGCTTTCCCTAAGGGGTCCAGTGTTTGAGAAGGCTATGTCTGCTAAGCGATAATTAATTTGTGCTCCTGCTTTTTAAAAAACCAAAGGCATCCCACAAAGGCAATTCGCCACTTCTGATGGGCACGAGTTCCCAAGCTGCTTCAGAAGAGGCGGTTTTCCTGCTTTGAGTGAACATACTTTGTGTCTTAAGTTGGGGAAAAACCCTCGATATTTCAGTTTGCTTAAGTGGCCTCACCTTGGTGTATACAGTTTCCGTTCGGCTTCTGTGACTGAAGGTGCGCGCACGTGCGTGTGCGCACACACACACATGCACACATTCTTCCTGTGACAACTGCAGGGCCATGGAGCTGGGTGCATTGATTGGCTCGGGGCCAGGCCACTTGAGCCCGGAGAGTGGTCCCACTGAGGCATGTTAGCAGAGGATGGGGGAGGGAGATGTTTTTCAGATGGAAGTGGAAGCATAGTTGCCCGGGGAAGGTAGGAAGAATGCTGGGAGGCCAAAACTCAATAAAGGCCCCCTCGTCTAGAACTTTCCATTCAACCTTCACAAGAAGCCTGTGAGGGGGGCACTATGTTATTGCAATTTTATAGATAATGTGAAAATCAAGGCTTAATGAAGTCTGCATTTGCACAGCAAGTTGGCAGCAGATCTGGGCCTCCTGGTGCCGAAGTTGGTGTTCTTTCCACAGGCTGATGCTCTGGTCACCAGCCTGGTCTCCTGCGGCTCTCGCTCCTACCTGGGATTCTCTTCCCCTTCTCCCCCTTCATCTCTGGGCTCAGCCTTTCTTCCCAGAGACACCCCAGGGTCCAGACTGCTTCAGGAAAGGCACAGTCCAAGGAGAGATCCTTGAAATCCTCCATGGCCACAACCCAACAGCTTCGCACTGTGAGTCCGGACATAATTATTGTTGGTAATTAGAACTAAATTACTCTTGTCAAAACACACAAAATTGCAGAACCAGCACTGTGGTGTCTTTGATCCCCATGTCCCAGTTGTCTCTCTCCCTCCTCCTGGCTGAGTGAGTCCTGTGTAGCCCTAAGGAATCCGCTCTCGACTGGGGTTTCCAGGTGAGGCAGGAGGAAAGCTGGCGATTGTAATAGTGGCCACTCATGGCAGTTAGACAGAAGGACCCAAAAATGCAGCACGAAGGCAGAGGGATTCCAGGAGCTTGTGTTCGGTGAAGGCAGCCTGCAGTTACGCAGACCTGAATGAAAATGAGAGAGAAAGCGGGGGGAGCGAGGGGAGAGAAGGGAAAGAGGCAGGAAGCGAAGGAAGGAAGGAAGGAAGGAATGAGGGAAGGAGGGAAGGGCTTCTATTTCCTTTCTGGTTACAGCAGTAATGCCTGTCAGTTTTAGAAAATTTAGAAAAATAGAGAAAAGTATAAAGAACTAAAATTCATCTCAAATCCCAATATGCTGAGGCAGTTCATATTTATATTTAGAGTACTTTCTTTCAGTTATTCTGTCTCTCCCTCTCTCTCTCTCTCTCTCACACACACACAAACACAAACACACACACACACACACCGAGTAACTTATTCTCCCCTAAGCTCATTAGGACGTACCTAGCAGTGTATTATTTTGCTTCTGTCACCTCACGAATGGAGAGCTGCGTTTTACTCACTTGCCCCAACAGGGATGGATGAATAGTTTTCCTAGTTTTTCACTGGAACTCCTGTGAAGGACAGTGGTCCCCACCCTCCCCACCCCCCCATCCCCGCAGAGGTTGCTGGGAAGAGGGGCATGGAGGGAAGAAAGAACAGAGCTACCTCTGTCTCTTCTGAACGGATGCTGTCACTCTGAGCTCTCTGGTGACCTGGGGGAGGTGGTCCAAGAAGCCAGATTGGTTCAGGAAAAAAAACATTTTCTGAAATACTTTTTAACTTGAAGTTTGTGGAGCGAATTTGCATGGAGTGAATTCGTGCTTGCTACACAGATGTTGTCACTGGGTGACATCGTGCTGAATGTCCAGGGCTGTGCTGCGCTGTCTCCTCTGAGACAGGTCACTCGTCCTCAGGCCATTCCTGGGCTCCGCGGGTTCCTGGGGCAGACGTGACTCAGCAGGTTGGCTCAGTAGGGTCAGGACCAGCAGCCACGGCCTCAGGAAAGAAGCGAGCCCTGGGAGCCCCTTCGGGTTAGAGCAGTAGATTTGCTGCCAGACGGAAGGGCCCAGCCTGATACCCCCAGAAAACACGGGAGTCCTTTGTAACCTTGGCATCAAAGCTGCTAGCAGAGCAGCCTCGTGACATTTACTGAGCTGCCCTGAGCCTCGGTTTCCACCCCCACATGACAGGGATAATAAGAGGGCCAGCCTGCAAAGGTGGGGCGAGGGCTAGATGAGAAGATGCCTCCGGTGCGTGGGATGTGCTAAACGCTCAAAAAATTATACTTGACCCATGTTTCTCTTCCTTCTGCCCCAGCAGGTGAAACTAGCATAAACCTTTCTAATCCTTTGAAATTCTGATGGGGGTGACCAGGGAGATTAGTGACTTCTAGTGCCCTATTGTAGCCCTGGCTCTTTCTCTCCCAGTGCAAGAGCGGCCTCGTTCTAGGGTGTCTGGCCAATCACCTCCCACCCCCGCAACACCCACTCGTCTTGTGGACTGTGCCTGTCACCCCCTAAATGATGCCTTTCCTAACCCCCTGAATACCCTTCAAGACCCTTGGAATTTGCTTTTATACTTCCTTCATACTCTCCATCCCCTCCCAACACGAAATAGTTACTAAGTGAAGAGCAGACCAGTTGCTTGATTAATATATGGCTAGACTGGAAGCACCACAGTAGGGACCACTTCTATTTGCTCACCATTGAATTCCCACCTCCTGGCACATGGCATCTGCCGAGGAGAGTTAAAGACGTGAATATTGAATCATTTGTGAGAGGGATGTTATTGTAAGGGAAGACGTCATCTTTTCTCCACGGGAAAAGGGCATCACTTGGAGACTTTGGTCCTTCAATCATTAGGAACCAGCTGCCTTTGCAACATACCTCATTGTTCGTATGTTTGAGAATCTGTGGTCCACGCCGCATTTTCTCCCTGTTCTCCCATTTCAATAGTAAATACTGGACAGAGACCTGGTTCCAGAAGCAGAAACTAAGCCACCTCCCTTGGGCAAGAGAGACAGGTGACAGGAGGAGCTGAGGAGCTGTCAGGGAGTAAGAAATGGATGGCCTGCTTCATGAGAGTCCCTGCTGGTTCCTGCGCACAGCCCAGGCCCAGAGGACCCCGGGCGAGGGCATTCTCATCACTCTTGATGCAGATGTTCTTGCCCTTCTGTTGGCTGGAAGCTGGAGGTAATGACTGGCTGCAGCATAGCTCCGTGAGGCACATTAGGCCGGTGCAGGCTTCACTGGACCGCAAATGGTGTCTCTAATTAGGCAGCTGCTGATGCAAGGCACTCAGAATCTCGTTTACAGGCTTTCTCACGCCAGAAGCGTCTCCCGGCTGCAACGGGTCTGAAACGGCGTGGGGAGGGGAGCGGCGGGGAGGGGAGCTCTGGGGAAGGGGCTGGGGCTGGGGAGAGATGGAACTCGGCGATTAAAGGCTGGAAAGATAGGGGACAAAAGGGAGAGGGAGAGAAAGGAAGGAAGAGATGAGGAAGGAAAGAAGGCAGGGAGGAGGAGAGCAAGGAAGGAAAGAAGGAAGGAGCATTTCGTCTTCACCTCCTATGACTAGGAAGAGCACCAGACTTCATTTCAGAAGGCTTGAGCGCCCATCCTTGGCGTAATAACTTTGAAAAATCAGTTTGGCATTATCTACTGAAGCTACACTTATGCCCAATCTGTGACCCAGGCAACCCACTCCAAGGCTTATGTCTAAGGTGAATGAATATAATGCCTACCATGTACAAGAATTCTCATAGCAGATATTTTCATACCAGGGCCACGCTGGAATATTCCATCCACAGGATGGAATGTCCATCCACAGGAGCATGTAAACCACACAGCAAGTTTAAAAAGAAAACAGCAAGAGATCACTGATAATAGCAGCTATGTAGCATTTTGTTGAGCAAAACGAGACATGTACAGAAAAGATACGTTAGGTAAAATGAAATTTTGGAGATAGGAGTCAGAATGATGGTCTCTTCTCCTAAGTGGGTATTAACTAGGAAGGGGCACAAGAGAAGCTTCTGGAGGCAGTTAACGTTCTATATCTTGATCTGAGAGTGGTTACATGGATGTAAACACTATATATAAAGTAATCCAGTTGTATGCCAAACATTTATGTACTTTATGTAAATTATAACATAATCAAAATGTTTTTAAGAGGAAACATATATATTTACCAAAGCGAAGGGTGAAAAATGCTATCTGGTAGTTCAGGCTTTTAGGCCTTTGACTAAGAAAGGAAGAAAACCGTTCACATGTTTATCTGTCTCCAGCATTCATTTGATGAATTGCCTGGGCGTATCCTAGACCCAGATTCCAACTGGAAGCTCTGTTCTTATTTCACTAATTTGAAAAGCCTTGTTAAGTAGCCATGCATTCGAGTCCTTGTCTAGTCGTTTGTTGCAAATCCTTCTCTGGTTCATCACCTTTCATCATCTTATTCATGAGGATTTTTTTTTTTGCAAGGATGATTTTTATGTAGCGAAATCTTAGTTTTAAGTAATCAAATCTATCTGTCTTTTTTCTTAGTTCTCTTTTTCATTGTCTGTTTTTGTTTTCTTCCCAATTTTCTTGCTCTTGAGAAGCTGATAGCAGGCACTGCAGCCAGAACAGCGGAGCGAGCGAGGTGAGATGAGTACAATTGGGGCAGGACAGGCGGCTTGGGATCAGGTAACACGAGTTGTTCGATTCTGGAATGTCTTCTAAGTGCATCTGATTGTCAGGAAGTGAAGTAAGCAGAGCAGTAAGGCAAATTAATTTGTGTGTGATGAAGGTCACTTTGGTGGCTGGGCAGCGAAAGGATGGGAAGACCCACCCACGGAGACCGCTTTGATGGCCCAGGGGAGAGTGGCCTGGGCTGGCGAGGTGGCCCAGAGAGGGAGAGAGGCGGAGGCACTGGAGCCCTGCTTTAGCACTTGGTTCCATGGGACTCCAGGGGCTGGATCCAGGCGGTGAGGAGGGAGGCGGGCTTGGCGATGAGGCGCTGGCCAGAGGGAGATGGATGGACACCCATGCAGGTGTCTCCCCGGAGATTTCTGAGTTCTGGGTTTGCATATTTGTTTATTTTTACTTTTACCTCTTTATCAGCATAATTTGTTTCTCGTGCTCCAATCGAGGCTGCAGTTTTACTCCCCAGACCCAGTCCTGTCTCCCTCTGCAAACGTGTCCTGAAGCACCTCTCGCACCCTCGCTGATGTAGGGGGGCTTCCGCTCTCAGCTCAGGCTGGCCTTAAGCCTCGCACCCTGTGTTCTGATGGCCTTTCTCCCTTCGCTTTTATCATACAGTTTTGATGCTTTTATGTTTTGATTCATGCCTTTTTGTAGGAAAATTTTCTCCTAAGCACTCTTTAAAAAAAATTTCTCAGCAGTTTTCTTATTTATCTGTTTTGTTTGTATTATCGCTTTTTCGCACAGGTGAGCTTAAGAATTTAATAAAGTCCAAACAAATTCCATTAGGAATTGATTGGGATTTAATTAAGCCCATAAATAATTTCAGAAGAATTAATGTACAAATCTCTGATACATGAATATTTTTGCCTACATATTAAAACATATTTAAACATCCATTGTTATTATTCAGCAAATTTTTAGGTACTTTCCACTGATTCTGTTTATTCTTCAAAAAAGTTTTTATTCCTCAGAATTTGGTGTTTTGGTTACCATTGTAAAATGTCTTTTTTTGTTTTTTTTTTTATGGGTTATTGATACATATGAAATATACAGATTTTAAAATTCCTTTTGTAAAGTTACTTTACAAAACTAACTTAAAAGATATGTTTCAAACATTGACTCTCTGGAGTTTTACAAGAATATAATTGCATTATTTCGTAAAGTGATAATTTTGCCATCTTTTGAATAATTGTTTCATGCTACTTGCACTGCCGAGAATTCTCAGAACAATGCTAAATGATAATGATGAAAATGAGCATCTTGTTTGCTTGCTTTTGGTTTTAATAGGAATTCTCTTCTGTTTTTCTTTTTTTTTTCATGGAAAGGAAAGGAATTATTTATTCAAAAGTTGGACAGGTTTTGAGTAATAGCTAAATGTTGCCGTTAAATCTCAAAATCCCTTTAAAACACCCACCAACGCGCACAGTCCCTCCTTTCCCCGCTTTGCCCGGTCCGGCCGGTCGGGGGCACCGTCCTTCCGGCGGAGAAGAACAGAAGTCCGGAGCTCGGCTGGGCAGGCCTCTCGCGGTTCCCAGCGCCATCCGCTGTGTCGCCGCGATCTCCAGTTCTTACTCCAAACCCACGGGGCACCTTCTCATGGCGCACTAGCAAGAGCCCTCTCCCCCGTTTCCTTCCCGCATGGTCTTCACATTGTTCCCCCGTGGCATGGGGAGAACCAGCTCCCACGCACAGGCACTCTGTCTCTCTTCAGTTTTTCATTTCAAGGATTATGCTAGTAATTAGTTTAAAACACAAATTCTTTTTATGTTAAAAAATTTTTAATTCCTAATTTTTCCTAAAACACAGATTTTGGGATTATAGAATGTACTTTGAATGTTAACTACCTTTTCTTCCTCTATTAAAGTTGTTATTCCTATTTTTTCTTAAATATATTCACATGAAATGTTACATTAATAATCTTTGCTTTCTTGAATTAGTCCTATCCAGTCATTATGATTAATTTTTTTTTTAATTTTGCTACTGGATTTGGTAGAGTCAAAGTAAGTTTGGAAATCAGGAAGTGTAAGTTCTCCAACTTTTTCATTCTTTTCAAGTTGATTTGGCTATTCACAGTTCCTTAAGATTCCATACGCATTTTAGGAAGGATTTTTCTTTTTTTGCAAAAAAATAAAAATAAATCATTGGGATTTTGATAGGGACTACACTGACCTGGAATTCACTTTGATTCTTTGGGTTTTAAATAAATTATACATGCCACTGTATGTTGTCTATCTGATGAGTCCTGTACCTATTGTCATTGCGGGCATGACCAATGGTATCTCCTGCCTTGAATTATGGTGGCTTAATTCTTCATGCAGGTCCTATGATTTAGGATTATAAGACGATGTTTTGTGAAGCATTATCTGTGGGTACTTTTGAGGTCTGAATTTAAGGTGCGTTTCTCCAGAGAAGAACGTGTTTGCTCCTACTATTGACTTGGAGAGGATTGTCATTGCAGGTCACTTTAAACTATATTTTATTTTATTTTTTAGAAAAGTGGTCCTCAGAACTCGTGTGGATGTAAACTTGGTGTTAAGGATTCTGTGGGTCAAGTCGTTTGCCTTTTGCTTTTTATTTATTTATTTTCCCCCCACAGGAGCTTGAGCCAAGTCCCAGAGAGATGAGAACCCACGCGGTCTCTCCCTGAGGGGGTGCCCATGTCTGTGATCTTAGTTCACCGAGGACGGCGTTGCCCTTTGAGGGTCTCGGCTTTACGCAGGGCTCTCCCTCTGTGTTTCCCAGATTTGTCTTCCAGTTATGTGTCTTGCCTGGATCACACATGGAATCCTTTAAAGCTCACCCTGTAGGTCACCAGGCAATGACATAAGTGCCGGGGGCAGACGGTGCCACCACACGGCTCACTTATTTCTCTGCATTTGTTCTTTTTGGCCTTTTAAGATTTGTATGACTTCTGAGTCGGTGGAATCATGCATTTAAAAAACTCAAACCCTATACTTTATCTAGCATTTTATGTGTTGTTCTGATAAGTCTCTGTGGACGTCTAATATAGTCTCATCGTTAGAATCCAGGAATTACTTCCAGAGTTTAATTAAGAATTCCATTTGATTTATTTGTAATTCACAAATATCTACTATTTCATTTTCATTTTCTCCTTTCTTGATGGTCATTTGGTGTTAGTTTTAAAAAAATTAAATGCTTAGTTATTCTAATTTAATACTTTCTATTTAGTAATGGAAGCTTTTAAGGGACTTGACTTTAGGTCAGTGGTAACCTTTTCCCATTGATTTTGATAAATATTGTTCTCATTTTAGCTATTTGCTAAATAGCCCATAATTATAATTTTTATTTCTTTGAACCAACTCTTATTTAATAGACTGTTGTTTAATTTCAAGTGGTTTTCTCACACTGTTTTGATTATACTTTGCAGTTAATTTCTAGCTTTAGTGCAGTGCTGCCAGAGATTGTGGCCTCTACAGTTTCTACTATAGAATTCAATTCTGTAAACATCACACAAATGCTTTCAAAGGTGTGTTTTCTGTTTGACATTAATATAATTGTATATATATTCTTAATTTTATTATATTGTTTAAATTATTAAATCTTCTATGTACTTCTCTTGTTTTTTAGATTCTTTTCTCTCAAAGGCTGAGAAAGGTGCATTGAAGTCTTTCACGAAAAGTGTACTTTCATAAATTTCTCATCTAATATATAAAAGTTTTTTAATATTTTTGTCTTATTTTTAGAACTTTAAAATGTATAATTCTTTAATCATAACTCTGGAATTAATATTTTATCAATTTAAAACTACCTTTTGAAATGATTTTGCCTTGAATTATTTTCTGCTATTATTATTGATCATTCTTAAAGTATTTTTGTTTAAATTTTCTTTTTCTTTTTCTTGAGGCATACTTTACATCCCATAAAATTTGCCTATCTAAAGTGTACAATTCAATATCTGTGATGTAATTCTCAGAGTTGCAACCATTGCCACAATGTATTTTAGAGTATCTTCACTTACCCAAAAAAGAAGCCCCGCACCCGTCAGCAACCACCCCTCATATTCTCCCCCGCCCCTCACCCTTGAGCCCTGAGACAACCCTTTATCTGCTCTTGGTCTCTACAGATTTGCCTATTGTGTGCATTTCATGTAAGTTGAATGATACAATATATGGTTACTGTGTCTGGCTTCTTTCACTTAACATGGTATTTTTAAGGTCATCCATGTCATCGAATGTATAAATTACCTTTTGTTACTGAATTATAGTCCATTATATGGTTACCACATACTACTTACCCATTCACGTGTTGATGGACATTTGCCTCGCTTCTACTTTTTACCGATTAAGAACAGTGCTGCTGTGAACATTGGCGTGCTGATTTTTGCACTAACACGATCTCGCTTCTCATGACGCACACCTACACAGCCGTACATCCCTGCCATGTCGCCTGCCATGTCGATTTAATCGATAAAGCTTGCTCTGTGCTGTCACTGTTAGGATTTTCCTTTCCTCATGTTGTCGGTTACTGTTTAAACAACATCAACTTTTATTGAGTTACCATTAGTCCCATGTTTCTCTGCTTCTTTTCCTGTCATAGTTCTTCTTCCATGACTATTTTCATGAAGGGTATTTTAAGCATAAACATTGTCAGACCTTAAATATCCCCGAATATATTGTGTATTGATTTTTAACTTATAGTTTAGTGGAATGTGAAATACAAGTTTAAAAGTCTCATTATAGAACACCTTAAAATATTATGCTATTGTCTTCCGGTGTTCGGTACCAATTAAAAAATTCTGATACAAATATATTACAATATATCAATAAATATTACATATCACTTCCTATGTTCCAGGTATTATTCTAGGTACTCATGGCTTCTAAAGACACTTATAAAAGTGGGTATTGTTATTATGAGCCCTTTTTATAAAAAAGGAAACTGAGTTACAGAGAAGTTAAATAACTCATACAATGATATGTTGTTAGAATTGGTCCAGCTGGATTTGACTTAAAGTCAGGTGCTAGAGTTTAACCACTGCATCATGGTGCTTTGAAAGTCAGTTATTGCCCATTTTGTACTCGACCTTCTCTTCTCTGTGTGAGCACTTATATTTCCCTCCTTGTCTTTTAAGAATTTCCATTTCACTATATATCTAGTGAAGGATTCTTTTTTCTATCTTGTTTGACATTTTATGAGGTTTTTCAGTATTTGGTTTTATTCTTTATTTACTTCGGAGACATTTTTGCTCACCGTGATTGTTAATTTTACATGTGAACTTGACTGGACCGCGGGGTTCCCAGATATTTGATCAAATATTATTCTGTGTGTATGTGGGGGGGTGTTTTTGGGTGAGATTGAGATTAACATTTAAATTGGGAGATGGAGTAAAACAGATTGCCCTCTTAGTGGTGGTGGGCCATATCCAATCAGTTGAAGGCATGAATAGAACAAAAAGTACCCTCCTGAATGAGAGGGTACTCCCCCGATTGACTGCCTTTAACCTGGGACAGCCCTTTTCCACCTGCCTTCAGACTCGAGCTGAAACACCAGCTCTTCCTGGGTTTTGAGTCTGCTGACCTTTAGACGGGAACTACACCATCAGCCCTCCTGGGCGTCCAGCTTGCCGTGTGCAGATCTCAGGATCATGTGACTATGGGCAGCCTCCATAATCACATGAGCCAGTGCCTTATAATAAATTCACATATGTTAAATTATTTCAGTTTCTCTAAGTATATTCATTAGCTTCTTTTTAAATCTTATTCTGAGGTTTCTATTATTCTTCTTGTATTAGTCAATGATTATTACATTAATACTGCCTAACAGCCCACTCCGAATGCTGTGGCACTTAGTAATAAGCATGCATTTCTCACTCAGGTGTTCGCTGATTGCTGGGTGGCTCTGCCTGGGGCTTTCAGAGCTGTGTTGGTCAGCTGGCTCCGTCCCACATATCCCTTTGGGGCTCAGGTGGGAGGGTCATGGCTTCTTAAGACATGGTCTTTCTATAGTCATGTGGTTCAGAAGCACAAGAGGGAAAGACCATGTGCTAATACTCCTCTGAGCAAAGTGAAGTCACAGCGAAGGGCAGTGCCGTCTAGCCACCGCAGTGCCACGGCCAGGGCATGGACGCATGGCACTACGGAGGGCTCATGGAGTGTCTGGGCTAATAATTCCGTCTGTCACAGCCAGCCTTCTCGGTCACATATGCAGAATACATGCATCTCACCCCAAGACCCCCAAAAACCATCCCATCCAACATCAGGCTCAGAGTTCAGAAAATTTTGTTCTCTATCATTTGAATTTGAAGGGTACCTGTGGCTAATACCTCTGTCTTCCTCTTCGGAGAACTGAGTCAGTCGGGAAATTGTGCAAAGAATCAGAAACATTAGCTTCATTTCAAGCACAGCTGGATTGGGAAATGAAGATGTAATCTAAGCCTTTGATGGGGGTGCTCTTTAAAAAACCGCACGCCTGACTGTGGAGGAGTGAGAGTCCGTCCTGCAGAGTTTCACCGCCGAGAGGGATGCTAAGAAACGGCAGGGTGTGCCGGTAGGGTGGAAGGGGTGAGAGAGACAGGACTGAGCCCACACACTCTAACCCAGGGCTTCTCCAAGTGTGGTTCCTGGACCAGCAGTGTCAATAAAGGTCACTTGGCAGTTGATGAAAAGTGCAAATTAATGGACCCCGCTCAGACCAATTAAATCAGAAACTTGGGGCGTGGGGTTCAGCAACCTGTGTTTTTACAAACCCTCCAGGTGCTTCTGCTGCCTGAGAAAGTTTGAGAAACACTACTCTAGTCCAGTGGTTCTCAGCCCTGGCGTCATGGGCCTTCTCCCTGGCTGATGAGCAGGACGAGGACAGCTGGTGACTGGAGGCAGCCGCTCCTCCTGCAGTGTAGAAACGTGACGGCTTGGAGACAGAAGGATGCAGTGCACCAAGCCAGTCTCCAGGCTGGAGTCCCATATTTGGAGTCCACTAGCTGTGTGCCCTCAAGTAATCCCCTGGGAAATATTAAAAAGTGGTTTCCCCTAATTCATGAGAAAACGTTTGGGTCTAGCCTGGTATTTGTCCCTTTGAAAGTATCCAGTTTCTCTGCTCTTCCTATCAGCAGTTAGATTTATCACCGCTTGTCTCCTATGAAGGAGCCCAGGACATGTTCCTAATAGTCCCTAACGCCCTTCAGTCTGGTGGGGGCCGTGATGGTGGGCAGAAAGGACTCTGGGTTTAGAATCAGAGCCCCTCACTGCCAACCTGACCTCATGCAACTCATCCAACCTCTGTGCCTTGATTTCCTCTACCGTAAAGTCTCAGCTGCCGCCTTTCTAGGCTACTCGAGAGAGTCACACGCGAGACAATGTGAAGAAAGTGCTTTGCCAACCAAAAAGCGTGCAGGCCACACGCAGCAGTTCTTCTTTCCTGTGCCATGAATTTGACGAGTCTGCAGTTTCTGTGCCGCTCGGGAGACTCAGCCACTGAGGCCTGGCTCTAGTGTCGCTAAGGGTCCCCTGGGGGGTTGTCCGTCTATTCTCCTGATGTGAAAGTGGCCCTGGGGTGGCTCTGCCCCCCGTGCCACCATCCCCCCCCTCCCAGGATGCTCACTGTGGCTTTTAATTGATCTGCCTCCCTTCGGCCCCGCTGGCATCGTCCACTCTGCCTCTTGCTGGCTACTGCTGCTGCTGGGGGCGGCCGGCTGTAGGCTCAAGCTCTCTCTGAGCCATCCGCGTGGCTGTGCCCTGTGGTCCTGTGGACACTCTCGGGCCTTGCCTGTTGTATGAATAGATAGCAGGGGGCACTGAGACTGTTCATTCTCCAGGACCACCCCATCCTCTGCGCGATGGCAGGGATGTCCCCGCTGGCACACCGCTCAGAGGGTTTCAGGACAAGGGTGAGTCCAGGACGCCTTCTCATAGTGAGAGGAACATGTCAGGGACCGAATATTAAGTCACTAGACAAAGGCCCACAGCTCATGAGTGTGCAACCAAGAACTAAACTCAGGTATTTGGGCCACACAAGCCTGTGTCCTGTGCTTCATACCTTCCTCTTGCAGTTTCCCTCCAGGCCCGCAATCAGGTGTAGAGAGGAGGGTCCACGCATCCCCATCAGCATGCCCCTGACAATGGGCGTGCCCAGGAGAGGCGGCCCCCGTGCCCACGGCAACGCTGTTACTGCCCTTGTAGGAGAGCTGTGCAGGAGAGGCATCTCGATGTGGGCTAGGGTGGTGCAGTCGGTGCTTGTTAATCAATATCTGATTAAGTAGGTGGGGTTATCAACATCCTTTTATTTGGCAGACATTTATTTACTCATTATTAAAAGTAAATCAAGGCACTGGTGAGGAAAGAGGTCAATAATGTGAAATAAATTGCCTCTGCCCTCCCTCCAAAGGATTGTTGGAAAGTACGTATGGTAATTAGGTCCCTCTCTCTCTCTCAGACACACACACAAACTTACACACATGCACAGATGTGTGCATATTAGTGATGGTTATGTTCTCTCTATATACACATACATGTATACACATACATATGTGTGTGAATCATGAGAATTGACACATACATGTATGCACAGTAAATTCTCATTATTCACAGTAGTTATGTTATATATACACACATACGAGGTCTGTCCAGAAAGTATCCAGCCATTTAATATGAAAAATAGAGATATTTATTGAAGAAGTTACAAAGTACAAGAAACGTTGTACATAGGACAATGACGCCTCAGTCCCATTCAAAGTGAGCACCTTGGGACCTCACACAGTTCTCCCAGTCGCCGCCAGCTGCCCTGTTGTATTTTCCTGAATCTCTTTGACAGCCTGAAATCTCTTCCCTTTCAAAGGTGATTTTAGTGTTGGGAAAATCAAGAAGTCTTAGGACACCAAACCTGGGCTGTAGGGAGCTGAGTCACCTGGGTGATTCGATGTTTCACCAAAAAACTCTGCACAAGACGTGATGCACGAGCAGGTGCATTGTCCTGATGAAGCTGCCGATCAGCAGTTACCTGTATCTACGACCTTCTGAGTCATCCGAACAGTTTCCGCAGAGGAATGTTCAAGCTTAATGCAAAATCTGATGCAGATATTTTGCTCTACTCACTCAGTCATTTTGAATGTGACAGCCACACAGTGCACATGCTCACTCAACAGAGTCTGCCACCCCTGCTGACTAGTACAGTGAAGTCATCATTGTTCACACATGCACATTCCAGTCCACTCTCCTTGGCTGCCAGGTTACATCGATGCCCTGTAAACCGTCCTTCTTGTGTTAATAATAACTGTACTTTTTCTGGACAGACCTCATATACATATGTATATATATACTATATATTATACAGTATGTGTGTGTGTATGTGTATGTCACAAGACGGATGGGTAGATATTATATGAGGATTTTTTAGTTACCAGTAACTGAACCTAGGAAGGAAAAAGTAGAATTGTGGCAGGGTACCTTGGTATCAACTGACCTGCAAAATGTCAGGCAGTGTAGAGATGCCGCTAAACTGGACCTGGAGGCATGCGCACCCCCAGGGCTCCCTTTGCTTTGGTCTCCCTGCTCCCATCTGTTCCAGTGCACATCGCTTTCCCACTTGACCTGGGACGTGGCCGCCACTGGGTTCCACAGTTTGAGTCCTGTTGCTTCCACATTCAGCCTCTCTTTTGCTTGTTGCACCCTAAAGCAATCCACGGAAAGTGGAGAAAGGATGGGAGATGTGGAATCATGGTTGACAGGCTTGAACTCGAGGTAGTCAGGGAGATGGGGTTCGTAGGAAGAGAGCAGTACCCGTTCGAACTCCACAGCTGGACTTACAGGAAAAGGAGCTCCAGGAAAATACGGTACCGTTCCCAGTAGAAGGGGGGGATTCTGGGAAGACCTAATAAATTATGTCCATTACAGCCACAAACGAAATGCTTTATAAAGACCTATTTTTGTTTTGTTATTATAATAAAGTATTTTCTCTTTTTATAAATATATGATATAAATATAAGTATAAATAAAACTATAATATAAATGTAAATGCATGATAAAATATTTTTTATATTTTATCATATTTGAGGCCAAGGGGATGTCAAGATTCTTCTCAGTGACCATTACCTTGGCATGCGAAGGGTAAAGCAGTGTCACATCTAGCTGGGGCCGGGCAGCATCACAGAGGCAAAGGCATGGGGCTTCTTCCTGGCTGATGAGCAGGACGGGGACAGCTGGTGACTGGAGGCAGCCGCCCCTCCTGCAGTGTAGAAACGTGACGGCTTGGGGACAGAAGGATGCAGTGCACCAAGCCAGTCTCCAGGGTTGAGTCCCGTATTTGGAGTCCACTAGCTGTGTGCCCTCAAGCAGTTCCTAGTCTGAGCTTAGTTTTTGCTCCTTAGGGATTGGAGGGGAATAATACCTTCCCTCATGGTGACGTTAGAGGGGTGAAGTAAAACCGTGCACTCAGGGGTCTGGCAGAATAAGCATTCAGTAATGCTAGTTTCCTTCTGTTGCCTGGGTTCATCAGCCTAGTCAGCGGCAGATGCGTGACTTGAACCTACAACTCCTAACCGAGGCTGGTCCCCTTCCCACAGCAGCGCCCCAGCTCTCTGAACTAACATGCCCAAAAAACCACTGCTTCCTTGCGACCCGACCTGTTCGCCCTGCACGCTGCAGCCCCCAGGGCTCACAGGAGGGCAACTGCCGGGAATAGCCCAGGGAGCCCTGCCCTGGCCCCGTCCCCGCCTCACTTGCGCATCAGGGACCGAGCAAGGAAATGCTTACCTTTGAGGGCAGCGGGTTAATTCCAGGCTGGTGGCGTTAACGCCTTTACCCATCAGTGCAGACCTGAGCCAGTCTAAGGGAGGACTCTTGCCACAAAGAAGTCCTGTCTCTCTTGATTAAAGATGATCACTTTGAAGAAATGATTAGGACTCTAATGTCATTCACATACAAGGGAAGCCCAGCCACTTAGGCTAATTTGGCGTTATACTAGCCTCCAGATGTGACATGGGCGAGAAGTCAGACGGGTGCCAAGTTGTGGAATGAGTGTTTGTATCAGATGCACAAACTCACCGAGTCGTCTTGTCATTATTACAACAAAAATAGCAGCATGAGATAAAAATAAGACCGAAAAAAATAACAAATCTAGGTAAACTGTTTTGAGACCTTTTGAGCGCCAGAGACTAAATACTTTCTATCAATTACTCATCCTCTGGTACCCCTACAAGGTGGCGGCCACTCTTATCTATTATCCCCACTGCATAGGTGAGGGTGGAGTAGCCCAGAGGGGCCTAATGTGTTAAATGGGTCAGTAGAGGACAGTTAGACGCGAGGGGCTTGTGGGAGGGTCTTCATTCCTATTTGGTGGTAACATGACGGTGCTGGTTTCAGGGCCAAGTGCAGGAAGGAAACCAGGATTCCCTTCCTACCTCCATATTCAAAGGAAGGGATATTTGACACCTGGTATCTAGGGAGGTTCCATCAAGATAGCCTGTGTTTGCTCCTTTCCCGTAGCCAGTGCCTGCTCACAGGTTAGAAAGTGCAAGTAGTTGTAATCGTTGAGAATTGTTTGAACAAATGACCCTCCTCTTTCCCCTGCCTGTGTCCTGAACCAGTTGGGAGGGAAAAGGAATCCAGTGAATGGCGGGCCAGATCAGTGCTGGGGCCTGAAGGAGTTACTGTGGTGGGCTTCCTGATACGCCGCTTTAGGACGGGGCAGACTTGTCATCCACTGAAGGCACAGGCAGGGCTGGGAAAGGGCTCACCAGAAGATGGGGGACTTTACCAGCCAACTACCATGCGGCGGAGAGCAAGTCAGTTTCAAAGCGAGAGCCGGACAAGAAGAGGCTGATCTACACACACCTGGTTCTCCTCCCCAAACTCATTATCAGAGGGGCCACTGCCCCCAGCACCCAGGGGAGGAGCGAGGGAGGCGCCTGCAAGGGCAGGGGGGCTGCACTAGTGGAGAGTAATTCATGTGCAAGGACACGTTGGGTTGTAGGAGTAAGTAGACCACTCTCACGATTCTGGGCTGGAAGGTGGGCAGGGGGGCTGCCGTGTGTGAGTGCACCGTGGGCACCTGTGAATGCGTGCCCACCTCAATATTTTAATTTTATTTTTGGATCTTTTTCAATGTTTTTTTTTATTTTTCAATTACAGTTGATGTACAAAATTATGTGTCAGGTGTACAAGATCGTCATTAGACATTTACATACCTTATAAGCCGTCACCTGGATAACTCTAGTACCCATCTGACAACAATATTAAGTAATAAATACTGACACTGTCCAAACAGTATTAGTAGTTTTACTAATATCGTGCCTTGACAGGATACAGAAATTGAAGTATCATCACAAAAATTAGCTTTAAAGAACAGAAATTCTTAAAACTACAAGTGTATGGGTCAGTCGTTTGGAAGATGTGCCAAGTCCTCGCAGGATTTAAACATTCCCTCTTTTCTTTCCCCAACATTCAGTGTCAGCCTGTATTTAGCTGCGTAATGTCCAGATAAGTCCGCTAATGTTCATTATCTCTGAGAGGTTGATTCAGGCCTTCCCATTTTGGGCGGAGGTCTTTTGGAAAGACCAGTGGACTCCCTAAGAACCAACAACAAAGTTAGTTAAGTAAGTGGAATAGATTGGGTTATCGTGACAGAGGAGGAAAAGAGAAAAAGGAAAACACTCTCTTCCTCTCCCCCTCCTCCGGCACCCCTGGAAAGAAGACTGTTTTTTCCTATTTGCCTTTGGAATGAGAGAGAATAACAAAATATACCTGAAAGCACTTCCAGCCTCTTCAGATGGGTTCTTAGGAGGAGAGAATACAGCTGAAAAACTCATTAATTTCAATTAAGTAAAAAGAAATCCATAGTAATGCAATGTTAGCCTTGCAGTGAAGCCATCATTTCTAGAAATGGGAAAGGGATACTCCTTAAAGAAACACTATCTCTCTTTTGATGCAGCTAAGAGGCAGATATTGACCAGGCAAAAAGAAAAGCGAAGTTCAGTCTTTTTCAGCTGGAGGTTGGGAGGAGGGTAAAACTTAAACCTGTTCGTCTTGCGTTTCGCCCACAGTTCTCCCTGTCACCGCAAGGTGAGGTAGAACAGGCACCAGCTTGGAAGCTAGCTAAAGCCGGGTTCGAATTCTAGCTCCCCTGCCGGGCGTCCGACCTTGCGGCATCTCTGGGCCACACTGGAAGAAGAGTTTTCTTGGGCCACACATTAAGTACATAAACACTAACCAAAACGGATGAGCAAAAAAAGGTTTTAAGTAAACGTACAGTTTTGAGTTGGGCCACATTCACAGCCACCGTGGGCCACAGGTGGCCCGCGGCCACAGGTTGGACACCCCTGCTTACAACTTTGTTCCCTGGCCCTCAGTACCTATGCTCCGTGCACCTCACTTTCCTCATCAACAAAACAAATGGAACAATAACTGTGTGTTTCAAATAGACAGATTTCTAAAACAAAACAAAGCAGAATTAACCAGGATCCAAAGACTGCGTTGTTGAGAAGGAAGAAAGGAAGGAAGGAAAGAAGGGAGGGAGGGAGGAAAGAAAGAAGCCCCACTTTATTTGGTCAGAGTCTTATGAAGTTTTAAATTAGGTTTTGCTATTAAAATATCGTAGGGTGGAACGTGACAGCGGTAATGTACTCATTCTTCACTTGACAGACAGTGACTGTGCACCTACTGTCTACTTGGAAGACTGTACAATAGTGATGCAGTGTGATTTCTTAGGGGAGCTTAAGGCTTTCTCTGCCTCAGTTTACTCTGGAGGAGCGTTTCCTGTTTGTCAAAGACAGCCCTGAGCTGTGATCTTGGCGGAGAGAGGGGAGTGGCATTTGGGGAGGGAAAAATCAACTTCTGACTGCATTTGGGGATTTCTTGTTTCCAGTTTGGAGGATCTGTGGTGCTCCTTTCTTTCTTCTGCCCTGGACTTTCTCTCTCTCTCGTTTGGATTCTTCTGTTTTTCCTTCCCAAGTGGCTGGCTTGATAAGATAGGGTAGGGGCTCCCTCTTTTTGGGAGGAGCCCCATTCACAGGGACCCAGGCAGAGACCAGAGTGTGGTTCATCGAAGAGGAAGCTCTCTGCGGGGCATCTAGACCTGCCTTTGGGTCTTGGACGAGGAACCAAGGGACTAACCTCGATAACTAGGGTGGAGACCCGAGGTCTTCAGTAAGGTGATTGCCTAGGCTCCTGACCCTTGACTCTGATCAAGCACTTTTGGTTTCAGAACTTATGAAGGAAGGGAAGAGGATTAGTTAACATTTGTTGCAGCTCTAACAGGATCTGTTGCCGATTTTTAAGCCTGAAAGCCACTGGACAGAAAGCAAAGAGTAAGAGAGTGCTTGAGCTAAAAGACAGCTGGGAAGTCACTTAGCCCATTAGCATCTCTTCTTTCTCGTTTCTCCTGCCATTTTACCGAAGTGGAATTTGAGGCCCAGGAAGATCACGGCGTTCTGCAGCGGGCCGTGATTGGCAGGACTAAGCTCCTTGAATTTTTCCTGTTGAACGTGACCTCTCCATGGACTGTCTTTTGGCTGTTTTCCGTTAAGACTTTCTCAGAGACTCTCCTGTGTGTCCCTTAAGTCGAGCCATCCCGTGAAGTGGGATTTCTTCTCATGATAAGATTGCGAGGGGCAGGATAATCATCGGCGAGACATTGACGGGGTGAACTCAAAATTGATTCCGAAGTTGGAGTGCGGGGTAAACGGAGGGACCACCGTTGGAGGCAGAATGCAAGAGAAGCAGGTTTGGAGGGAGAGGAAAAATACAATGGGCTCAGGGTTAGATATAAGTCGAAATCACAGTGGGCAGCCAAGCGGGAGGGTCCAGCAGGAAGTTGTGTACCTGAGCTCACCGTCTGAAAGGCTCTCCCCTTATCTGAAACCTTTCAAAATCTCACCTCATTTTCAAGACCCTGCCCAAGCCTATCCATTCTGTGAAGTGGGCCCTCATTTGCCACCGCCTCCAGCTTCTCCCTGTGTGCACCTGTGACACATTGCTTGTGCCTTCACTCAGCTACGTGAGAATTGTCTTCGCAAATGTCCCTTGAAGCAGAGCCAGCACCAAGAGGCCATGTGGCACTGTGCCTAAGAGCACAGCCTCTTGTTTTGCCCCGTGGCTGCACCAGTCAGCTTTCCCACCGACAGCAGGGTCCCCTTTTCTTCTAGAGCATATTATGCTAAGAAAAATAAGTCAGAGAAAGGCAAATACCATATGATTTCATTTGTATGTGGAATCTAAAGAAAAAAATAAACCAAGAAGCAAAAGTGAAACAGACTCTTAGACACAGAGAGCGGACTGGTGGTTGCCAGATGGGAGGGCTGGGCTGGAGGACTGGGTGAAAGAGGTGAAGAGATTGAGAAGCACAGATCAGCAGTTACAGAACAGTCAGGGGGATGTAAAATACAGCACAGTCAATAATGCTGTAATAGCTATGTATGGTGCCAGGCGGGTACTGGAAATAGCTAGGAGATCGCTTTGTAAAGTGTATGATTGTCCATCCACCATGCTATACAGCTTCAAGTGTATACTGAAATAATATTGAAAGTGAACTTTAATTGATAAAAATATAAAAATCATTTTGGGGTGGACCGGGGAATGAAAAAAGCGCAGCCTCCACCTACCGGTGCCTCTGGCTTCGAGTGATCCATCGACCCCTCAGTGGCTTGGTTTCCTTGTCTGTCAAGGGGGATGATAGTTACGGCATTTGGCCAACTGGGTTATTGTGATGCTTAAATGACTGTGTAAGTGGGCATTTCTTAGGTCAGCATGTGGCACATGTATATGCGGGGTGGCAGGGCTCCCTTCCTTTTCTTATCCCCCAATGAAATCTCGTGGTTCTCTGATGTCTCACCCATTCTGCAGGTCTCAGTGCAGCGCCTCTGTCACTGAGTAAGTTCCTTAATTCAAAGTCATTTCCCTTCTCCTCTGTCTCAGCAAGAATCCGATGCCCTCAACCAGGATTCCCCGGAGGCAGTGTTTGATGACTGAAATTTTAAACAATTTCAGGGGGGAAAAGTCTGTTTGAAAAAGGTACCAGTTATAGAGCAAGGGTGAGAGTAGGACAAAGGGTCCTGCTCACCGACCTGAGAGAAACGTCAGGGGATTCCCTGAGCTGTCCTTGCACCCAGGAACTTAGATTGGCTTTGGAAAACAATGGCTGAAAGGTATTTTTTTTAATCCTTCTCTGCCAATTCCGACTGACTGAGTTGGAGCTAAAACGGAAAGGGTTTTGAACCCTAACTGGCATGTCTGCAGCTGCAAGTTCAACAGTAATACACTTGTTACCCTGAAGGAGAGGTGCGAGTTGGCAGCTTAGAAATTTCGTTTTCACTCTGGTCTGCTGCCAGGCGCACTGCTCACCTGTATCCTGTGCTCTCCTTTCTCCTGGGAATCAAGACAAAGGGCAGTCCTCACCACCTGCACCTGCTGTTCCAACCCAGAAGCTGACCGTCTTAATGCTTCTTTGGCCACTGGGAGGTTTTGGCGGGGCCTTCGGTCCTAGGTGTGTTTGATGCGAACCAGCTGGCTAGTGTTCTCCTGGCCCTGGCATGGTATTAGCATGGAGTCAAAAGGTGGAAATTCTGTGTTATTCTTGATGTGGGAGAGGTGGGGTGGGAGGATTGAACATCACTGCTGTTTGGAGTCTGACCTGGACTGGCACGTTTGCTCTGCTGTCTCGAGAGAGCGACACGGCGACACGGCTTCTCCTTGCCTTGGTCCTTCTTCTTTGTAATCTTTGTAATGGGATGTTACCATCATAACGACGCTGGGTTGTGTAAGGAAGGATGCGAACAAATGTCCAATACTTTAGATGGCACTGGGGATGCGCTCAGTAACGGCTTCTGTGAAACCTTGTGGAAGAGATGGGTGGGCAGCTGTGAGAGAATCTAGTACCTAGTAGAATTATTTTTAAAAAGTGCAACCTCCAGGTGGGTACACCTTGTGCCAGCAGCCTTGGTTTGGAGAGATGCACAGGCTGGATGCCGTCCCCCAGTGCCCACAGCCTGGCACCCGGGTGCAGCGCACGATGTCACCCGTTGCTCCAATGACTCTGGGGGTGGAAACTGCGTTGTGGACCGATCGTGGTTTAGCAGCGCTGGTCTCAGGGAAACAGAAGCAAGTTCAGACTCACATGGCATCGAAGGGCTTTTAGAGTGTGACCTAAAAGCTCACTTTCAGCCTCATATTACACTTCTTTTCCACAGGAACTTTTACTCCCAACAAATAAATTCTTGTTGCCATGAACTTGCACAGGATTGTGCTTGTGCATGTGAGGTGCTTCAGCTGCACTGAGTAATTGGCCATCAGGGGGCAGTACAGCACAGTGGCTAAGAGAAGAGCCTGTCTGCCTATGCTGTCGTTAGGCCTTGGCGCTGGTCACCTGTGCCATCTCGGCCATTATTTAATTCCTTTGAGCCTCAGTGTCTCATTTGTGTTATGGGGAGAATAATAGTACCTACCTGATAGGGTTACTGTGAGGAGTTGAATGGTAAATCCGCGCAGGGCAGTAAGAGCAGTCGGCGCCAGGCACAGAGTGGGCACTCAGCTAATGTGAGCTGCGGCCACCCTTTCCCCCCGTCGCTGCCTCCCGTGGTGGTGTTCCTTTCCACCCGCCACGGAGCCTTCGCAGACGGCCCTGTGCAGAAGTGCTCCGTCCGCTCTGACATGTGCAGCACGTAATGTTGGTAACATTCACAGAGTAATCATTTTTAGCATTCGTCTTACTTCTCTGCGCTCCATTTAATAACGAACTTCTGAGGATGGTCTCCTTTTTAACCCCTTAGCTATTAGCTTCGTGCCTGCCTCTAGGCCCAACAAAGATTTGTCGAATGACTTCTTAGGTCAGAGCTCTAATGGCTGTATATGACAGAAACCTAATTTGTACAAGCTGAGGCTATAGAAATTTCCCAGCCTGGGGAAGAACATGACTTGCTAGAGCAATGGACCCAAATGATAATAGGATTCTCTCTGTCTCTTCTGCTCATCTTGCTTACTCTCTTCATACCAATATTACCTTCTCAGCTCTGCTTCGTCCATGGTAGCAAATAGCTACAGGCGCATGTCTTTCCAAATGAGGAAGACCCTCTTACCCCCGGTCAAGACATCGTATTTCCAGGGAAGCATTCTGTCTGGCTCATCTGGAGTCAAGTTTTTATCCGCTAACCCCTCTTTGCAGTTTCAAATATAAAGTAAGTAGACAGCAATACACATGAGCACTGTGTGGTCGGGAAACTGTTTATGGAAGCAGCTCGCACGACTGGAGAGAGCGATGATGGCGCCATCAGCTGAGGCAGGAGCGTGGGGGCACTGAGTGAGAAGGGGTGGCAGTATGTGATGAGTTCAGTTTTGGATACTCTGAGTTAGAGCCGTAAGTAGGACATTTGAGGTTGATGGTTCTCAGGGCAGTTGCTTATATGAATTCAAGGCTCGGGGGAGAGCTTAGAACTAAAGATATAAATTTGTGAGTCATAAGGATGTAAAAAATAGTTTTAAAATGTCCAAAGAGGACTTTTACCTCTAAGCAATATGTAGCAGGCTGTCGCAGGCTCACGTTCCTGTTGCATCAACTAGAAAAAAAATCAGTAAATTGCAAAACTTACATTTTAAAGACATCTGAGAGCTGCAACGTCAAGGAGGAGCAGATAAATGAAAATTCCAGAGAGAAAAGAGCCTTTTCAGTTACCAGCTACTTATTTCCCAAGGGTCCTGCCTCTCCAGATACAAGCTGAGGACCCGGCATGGCATGCGTGATGGACACTCTCTGGGGGAGAGTCCGGCAGAGCAGGAGCTGGCCACACAGGGCTAGTGCACTGCACTGGAGACCAGAGAAGTCTAAAAGGAAAGGTGAATTTTTTCCTGTGGCATAGACTGTTAAAGACACACGACTAGAGTTTATCCTAAGAATTCTTTTTTTCCCCCTCCAGGGACTTAATACAAACTTTTAATTAGACTTCAAAGGCTACGTACAGTGCAACAGTTGAGTGAATGTTCGCAGTTAATATTCACAAGAGCCCACTTTATCAACGGTTAACCACATCTGTATTTTCATTCCCTTGTCCCTCAATACCCCCATCAGGTTTCCTGCCTTGCCTGGTCTCCCAGGTTTCTTCTAGTTCCAGCTATGAACCAGTACCTCAAAACTTCGAACTGGTCCAGTCTGTGGTCCTGGGAATATGGAAGCCCACTGTCCCATTACCACCAAGACATGTTTTAATTGAACCCAGTTAGATGGCAAAGTAGGGGCCAGGGCTTCCTTTCATTATTTTTTTTAAAAAAAGTAAGCTCATCATCCTTTGAAACTTGTGTGTGTGTGCTAGGAATTCTTAACTACAAACTTACAGTCAATGTGAAATAAAATTTAAGTATTACGTGGAGGGGAAGCATAGCTTTGAATGCTTATTGTACAGAGTGGATGGAAGTATATGAAAAGCATCCAACTTAAGATGTTACAAATAGAGTAAGTGCAAAAACCCAAAGAAAGTAGAAGAAAATAAAAAGAGGACAACAAGAGAGATTAAATAGAATGCAAATATATAAAAAAGAAGATATATTCTCTGTAAACAATATAGCAATTGTCAACCCTAGCAAGGTCGACACATCTCCCCCTTAAAGAGAAGGCAGAGATAAACAATAGTGTAACAAAAGAGAGCTGTGACTAGAAAGAAAACACTTACTAAAAAGAATATTATGAACAACTTTTTGCTGATGCATTTAAAAACTTAAGTGAAATCACAAATTTCCACCACAATGTGTGTTATTACCAAACTGCAGAAGAAACAGAAAAGCTGAATGATCTTATAACTATTCCAAAATATGTGGGTAGTTAACATCTACCCATAGATGCTCAATTCAGCTTACATGTGAATTCTACAGACTTTAGAGGGACTGAGTTTTCCAATATTTCATAACAATTTTTTGAGAATAAAAATGACTTACTTTTGGTACAGGCTGAGCTGGAATTAATTCTTTTTATTTTTTACAATATATACTTTTATTTTTTTAAGGATATTTTATTGATTATGCTATTATAGTTGTCCCATTTTTTTCTCCTCTTTATCCCTCTCTGCCATGCACTCCCCCTCCCACCAGCATTTCTCTCCCCTTAGTTCATGTCCCTGGATTGTACATATAAGCTCTTTGGCTTCTCCATTTCCTATACTATTCTTAACCTCCCTGTCTATTTTGTGTCCACCAATTATGCTTCTTATTCCCTGTACCTTTTTCCCCCATTTTTCCCCCTCCCTCTCTCCACTGATAACCCTCCATGTGATCTCCATTTCTGGGATTCTGTTCCTGTTCTAGTCGTTGCTTAGTTGGTTTTTTGTTTTGTTTTGTTTTGTTTTGTTTTAGGTTCAGTTGTTGACAGTTGTGAGTTTGTTGTCATTTTACCGTTCATAGTTTTGTTCATCCTCTTTTTCTTCGATAAGTTCCCTTAACATTTCATACACTAAGGGCTTGGTGATGATGAACTTTAACTTTACCTTACCTGGGAAGCACTTTATCTGCCCTTCCATTCTAAATCATAGCTTTGCTGGATAGAGTAATTGTGGATGTAGGCCCTTGCCTTTCATGACTTTGAATACTTTTCTCCAGCCCCTTCTTGCCTGTAAGGTTTCTTTTGAGAAATCAACTGATAGTCTTATGAAAGGAGGTAACTCTCTCCTTTTCTCTTGCTGCTTTTAGGATTCCCTCCTAATCTTTAATCTTGGGTAATGTCATTATGATGTGCCTTGGTGTGTGCTTCCTTGGGTCCGACTTCTTTGGGACTCTCTGAGCTTCTGGGACTTCCTGGAAGTCCATTTCCTTTGCCATATCGAGGAAGTTCTCCTTCATTATTTTTTCAAATAAGTTTTCAACTTCTAACTCTTCTTCTCCTTCTGGAACCCTTATGATTCAGATGTTGGAGCATTTAAAGTTGTCCCTGAGCTTCTCCTCATTTTTTTGAATTCTTGTTTCATCATTCTGTTCTGGTTGAATGTTTATTTCTCCCTTCTGCTCCAAATCATTGATTTGAGCCCTGGTTTCCTTCCTTCCACTGTTGGTTCCCTGTGTTTTTCTTTATTTCACTTTGCATAGCCTTCACTTTTTCCTCCATTCTGTGACCATACTCAGCCATTTCTGTGAGCATCCTGATTACCAGTGTTTTGAACTCTGCATCTGATAGGTTGGCTACCTCTTCATCACTTAGCTGTATTTTTTCTGGAGTTTTGATCTGGCCTTTCATTTGGGCCATATTTCTTTGTCTCTGTGCACCTGTTACACTGCAAGGGGCAGAGCCTTAGGTATTCACCAGGACCGGGCAACCCACATGGTACATTGTGGTGCTGTATGTTGGGCGGGGGGGTTCCGAGAGGGAATAGTGCC
The DNA here is from genome assembly GCA_004026545.1 of Mormoops blainvillei. NCBI lineage: Eukaryota > Metazoa > Chordata > Mammalia > Chiroptera > Mormoopidae > Mormoops > Mormoops blainvillei. The sequence continues at coordinate 51,317 of PVJD01003511.1, read as the reverse complement.
ACTTGCTCGGCTCTCATCCTGCTCTCAGTCACTTCCCCTGCTACCCACAAGCAAATTGGGCCCTTCTGGTTCTAATTCCCATATGGATGGGCTTGTGTATCCTCTGGGACCCTGTGGTGTCTCCAACAAACTCTCCTGTGAGGCTGGGAGTTTCTCTCACTGCCGTAACCCCCACAGGTCTTTACAGCCAGAGGTTTTGAGGCTTTATTTTCCCTGTGCTGGAACTCTGGGTTACAGGTCTGTCTCACTCCCCATTTGTTCCCCCCAGCTTATCCACACACAAACATGAGACCACCTGGTCCACCAGCCTCTGCCTTGCCAACCCCAGTCCTCTAGCCTCCAGCTTGTTGTACATCCTCTCCATCCCAGCTGCCTGTCTCTGCCCCTCCCACCAGTCTGGATGAATGTTTCTTCTTTAACTCCTTGGTTGTTCAACTTCCATACAGTTTGATTTTCTAGCAACTCTGGTTGTTTTTGTTTTTAAATTGGTTGTTATCCTTCTTTTGATTGTGCGAGGAAGCAAAGTGTATCTACCTATGCCTCCATCTTGACCAGAAGCTCCTATGTTTCTTTAATTAATTCTTTAAAGCCAATCTTTTCAGCTGATTATGACTGAAAACTCTATCGCCCTAAAATAATCAACCACCCGAGGATCCTGAAAAATAATAACACAGCAGTTGGGGCAAGAAGTCAAAACTTGAAGAGTGATCAGTACTGTAAGGGGTGAGAAAATAATTGTAAATCAAAGCTCTGATAAAGGACTTGTATCAAGAACATACAAGGTTAAGGAGGTGAAATAAACGGTGATGGAAGGAGACTTGACTTTGGGTGGTAAACATACAAGGCAATATACAGAAGATGTATTATAGCCTTGTACACTTGAAACTGATAAAATTTTATTAACCAGTCTCACCCAATAAATTTAATTAAAAAAATGAAAAAATGAATATACAAAGAATTTTTAAAACTCAATAAAAAACAACCCAATTTTTAAAAATGAGCAAAAAATCTGAACAGACACTTCAGCTAAGAAGATCTATGGATGGCACAAGGATAGATATATTCAGCAGCCTTAGTCACTGGTTGAAATAACACTGTACATCTATTCCTATGGCAGCTGAAGTAGAAAAAATAAACCATACCATATATGCATCACAATGATTAGTTTTACTATATATAAATTTTTTTTAAATTTAAGGTAAAATCAAATGATTAAATTTTTCCCAACTCTTTATGTCTTCCATAACCTAGACATCAAAACTGTGCCATGCTATAATAATATAAAATTGTAGAGCAATCTCACTCCTGAATATATATACTCAGATTCCAAATCTAATGATATGTAAAATAATAATATAACATGACCAAGCTGAGTTTCTCCCCATGATTCTTGGCTGAATCAAAATTATAAAAATTTATTAATGTAAGAACTACATTCCAAGTTAAAAGAAAATTATTAATAAATGATCACCTCAGTGGATAAAAAAATGAATTTATCACAATTTCACAGCCATTAAAACTCTCCTCAGATTTGGAATTGAAAAATATTATTCCCACATATACACAAAAACCCTGCAGCAAAGATTATACTCAGTCATAAAGCATCTAATGCATTCCCTTTACAGTCAGGCAAAAGACAAGAATGATAGCTATCACCAGTTATTTTTAGTATTTTATTGGAAATTTCTAGTCAGCAAAATAAGACAAGAAAAGGAAATGAAAGATAAGCACATTGAAAACCAAGAATCAAAGTGTCATTACTTGAAGATGAGATTTTCTATATCAAAAATTTCAAAGAATCTATAGAGAATTATTATAATGCATTATAGAGTTTAACAAATAAGTTTAGCCAAGAGAGTTTTTCAGATGAAGGACCAATATGCAAAAGTCAATTACATTTCTATACATTATCAGCAGCCTAGTTGAAAATGCCATAACAAATATCATTTACATGAAATTAAAATCACCAAAATATATCCAAGAGAAGTTGTCCAAAAAATTTATGGTGGAAAGTATAAAATATTATATGAAAGGCATAAAAGAAGATCCAAGTATTAAGGAATGATACTATGCTAATAAACAGGAAAGCTCAGTGTCATAAATATGTCAGTTTCTTCCAAATTCATCTCTGAATTCATCAAAATTTCAATCAACAGTCCAAGAAGAATTTTCATGGAAGTTGATAGGTTGATGTGAACAATCACTAGGGAGAACCAAGACAATTAATAGTCAAGACACTTCCAAAGGAGAACCAGAGAGACTCACCATGTCAGGTATACTCTCTAGCTATAAATAATTAGTAATCTGTCCTCCTGGTGCAAAAAGAGACAGCTATTCTCAGAGAACATTGAAACATACCCTTGCCTGTTGTCAGTCATGATATGTGATATAGCTGATGTTTCAGATCAATGAAAGTGATGGCCTATTTTTCAATCGATGTTGATTAGTGGTTATTCATATGAGAAAATTGTAATGGGTCTTTTCTACACATTACACATAAAAATCACTTTCAGATGGATCTAAGATTTGAATGTCAAAAAAAACTTTAAAAATTGTTAGAAGACAGCATAAGAGAATGTCTTTCAATCACAGAAAGTGTAGGATTTTTTAACAAGATTCTAAAATGCACAACCCATAAGGAAAAGTTTGATCATTTTGACTGCATTACATTTAGGAATTTCTGCTCATCAGAAGACACAGATGACAGACAGTGTGGTGATTGCTTGTGGGTGCGCACAGGAGTGAGGTGGAGGAGGGTATGGTGAGATAAATGGTGATGAATGGGGACTTGACTTGGTGGTGAACACACAGCACAGTGTATAGATGACGTGTTGTGGAATTGTGCACCTGAAACCTGTGTGATTTTGTTTACCGGTGCTACCCCAATAAATTTTAAAAAGGAAAGCCACCACAAAAAATACATTCCACACAGCTAGAGTCGATATTTTCAATATATAACCAAGGAAGGGTTAGTATCCAGAATGTGTAGTGAATACCTATGAAACAATATGAAAAGACAAAGCACAAAATAGAAAATGAGCAAACGGGCAAAATGAGGCATTTCACAGAATAAAAAACATGATTGACTGCCAATATATACATGACAAAAAATTCTTAGCTTCATTATTAATGAGAGAACGGCAAAATAAATATATTACATTAAAAATTTTTTAAAGTCTTAACAATACTAAAGATGAGAAAAAATAGGAATCATGTATTCTTCGGGGCAGTGGAAATGAGAGCAGCTGTTTTGATAGGCCACTTGGAACTCCTGGGGGACGGGCGTGTGCCTTGTTTGCCGGGGTCAGCAGCCAGGAGCAGACGCTACAGAAACGCAGTTATATGCTGAGTGAGATGAGCCAGGCGGTGAAAGACAGACACCATATGATCTCACCTATGAGTGGAACCTAATCAACAAAACAAACAAGCGAGCAAAATAGAACCAGCGACATGGAAATACAGAACAAACTGACAGTGACCAGAGGGGAGGGAGGAGGGGGATAATGGGGAAGAGAAAGGGAAGGGCCAAGTCAAGGAACATGTTTGTCCAAAGGACACGTGGATGTGGGCAATGGGGCGGGGATAGACTGTGGGAGTAGGGGCAGGGGAGAGCAATGGGGGGGGGGAGTTGGGACAACTGTAACTGAACAACAGTAAAAAAAGAGGTGCGTCTTTATGAGCACTGAGAGGCATGTAAAGAATATTCATTCCGCCATTGTCTTTTAGAACTGCAAAAACAGTAGCTAAAATGTCTGTCTACTACAAAATGGGTAAATAAACTGTGCTTTACTCATCCAACATAAATAAATAAGCCATGAAAATAACTACAGCTACAAGGATCAACATGGATAAATCTCAAAAACTATAGTGCCGAAGGGGGGAAAAACAAGCGGCAGAACAATGTGTTCAGTTCTATGTCATTTATTCAACTTTCAAAAACAGATAAAACTAAATAATACGTAGTTTAAGAACACATGCATTTCTTGTAAAATTATCAAGAAAGGCAGTTAGATTAACCCACCTCTCATAGAAGTGAGCATATAGCAGGAAAAACAAAACAACCCACACTGGCATGAGAATCAAATCAAGCAAACTCAATCAGATAGAGTTCTGACATGGCCAGCTTCCGTTGTAACCTTTCTCTTTGTCACTAGCGTGTAGGTCATCAGCCCTTCATCCTGCCTCTTTCCGAATGATTTACAGCCATCTGTTTGAGGCAGTTACAGCCACCATCTTCCCCACACACGAGCTACAGGGGTAGGCCCTGATCGGACCAAGACCATCAGGTTAACTCCACCTCGCTTTCCGCCGTGGCTGGCTGAGCAGATCGTAGGTCTAAGCCAATGCGCACATGGAATTTCCTTGGTCCCCCGGACTGGTTTGGAGGTAGCCCAGTCATCACAGAGTTCAGGATATCGTTTGCTGCTTGTGAGAGAGAACCGTCTCTGCTTTCCATTGGATGAGAGATCGCTGCTTGTCACCATTCTGTGACCGTGGTGGGGCTTAGCCCCAGGATGCAGCTGACACCGGGGAGCAGAGCTGAGACGTACGCCAACAAGGCTTTTAATGTCCTAGCGTTGAGCCACTGGGTTGGACCACACTGAAGCCCACCCTGTTCCACTCTTTCCTACCAAATGGGCCAACAGTCTTCTCTCTGGTTTAATCTACCCGATGTTGAGTTGCCTATCCTTGTAATTTAAAGAACCCTCACTGCTTAGTGGAGATAATATTCGACATGTTTTTTATGGGTTACCGAAAGGCTCCAAGGTAAACACCAGTAATGCACAGAAGAGCATGTGAAATTGCTTGTCTTTGAATAAGTATAGCATCTGTTTCTTTTCTCTGAACATGGAGTGGGAGTGAGAGGTAAAGACAGATTCAGAAAAGGACTAGAAGCAACCGCAAGGCCAGGGTCAGAACACTTATCTAGTCATGGTACTGTCACTTATTTAAGTGACTTATTAAATCCGCCTTGAGCAAATCACTCTGTATCTCTGAGAGCAGGTCTCCTCATCTGTAGAAAGGTCACCTAAACGACATCTAACGTCATTTGGATCTACCAATATATAAACTGAGGGCAGGATGCATACTCATATGTTAATTATTATTTTTATATACTTATTCATGTTATTATACTTAGAATAATGATAAAAACAATGAACATTTCTTGAGCACGTTAATTGTACTGTGGACTGTGCTAAATGTTTAACACACACACTTTATTTGTCACAACCGTCGTTGTTCCCCCGTCACACATAAGGAAACCGGGGCTAGGGGTGTTTAGTAACGGGCCTGAGGTTACAGCTGTGCGGCAGAACAGGGACTCACAGTCCGTGCTGTCTGCGCCTAGAGCCTGCGCGTCCACCTGTGGAACACATAAGTTGTAGCTTCACGTACTCCTTCAGCAGGCTTTGTGGAGACCTGTTCCGTGGCAGGCCATGGCTTAGAGCAGAAGGATAGAGAGGTGAGCATTCGACTCAGATGATTTCAAAACCTACAGAGGGAGGAAGCCTAGAAAACAAATACGTAATAATAAGTATTCATGCCTTGTATTCTCCACTTAAACACAGCAGCCACTTAATAGATAGTTAATGGGGAAAAAATGAATAAAAATGAATATATGACAGTGACAAGTTTCTAAAAATATAATTAAATTTCTAAGATGAAGCTCAATCTTGAAAGAATAACAGAATAATTTAAGAGCCCGGGGCTCTGACAAGAGTCTTTCCATGCCATTTCACGGCTTCTCGGGCTTTCTGCCTAAGATCACTCCAGTTCTGTTGCCAAGGGTGCTCCCTGGGGTGAGCAGGGCCCGGGATGGGTGATTCAGGACCCGAGATGCTCTGCAGTCTCCATCTTGCCCCTCAAACAGGCAGAGAAAGGGTGGAGAGAAGTGAGTAGCCAGTACGGTCTGTTCCGCCGCAACACACCTCATCGACATGGATTAGTTCATGCGATCAGTGCAGAGGGCCGTGATGTCTCTGTAACACAGAAGTTCATCCCAATTTTCCCCAGCACATCAGTGCTTTGATATGATCAGGAGCAAGTGTTCCAATAATTAAAGAAGACTCAGCAACAAAGGACAAAATCACTTTCTTTAGTATATGTCACGGTGAGTTTGATGGCTTCAAAAGGTACAGTGCTTTCCACATGTTAAGCTTCTAAGGATTCTGGGAAGACTTTTCTCCCAGATTAAAGCGGTAGATTCAGGAAGAAAGCTACACCCTGTATCATATGGTTAATTTTATTGAAATTATTAGTCAAAGGAGACATAGGGTCCCGGGTATGAAGCTGTGGATTAACTGTGCTCTAGGTGTATTTGCTGGTGCAAAGTTAACTCTGTATTTGTACTAGGTTGTTATTGATTTCTGAGTGCTCTGGTTACAAACAGTTTTGAACGATTTTCTCTGGCCCATTCTTCCCAGGAGTGCTTTTATTTTTAGCATACAACTTTTACAACTGCAAGGCATTAGAGCAGAAATGTTTTTACGAGTGTTTAATTTTCAGGTGTCCCAGATTCCCGCCACAGCCTTCCCACTTCTTGTGACCTAAGCAAGATGTGTTTTGGCCTCCATCCTAGTCTCCGGAAGTTCTGAGTATTGTCCCATGTTTGTGACAACTCCCAGGGGCTTTACATTTCCCGTAGCCGTCTCACACACAGTAGGCTCTTTTTAAGTTGTCCATGTGGCAGTTGACTTAATGAAGACATGTGTGGAAGAGAGGAAAGTTGGGGCGCAGGTAATATGGCAAGCATATCACCCTCTTAGCCACTTTTCTCTTCCTAGGAACAAAAGGGATTTTCTCTCTTTTATATTCTTCTCTTTTATCTCCTGCAGATTTTTTTTTCCTTTGTCGTCAGAGCTCCTGCCACCATCCACACTTCCTTTTTTTTTTTTTTATGGACTGTTCTCTTATCAGTGTTTTTTTTTATCCTCACCTGAGGGCATGAATATTGATTTTAAAGAGAGGGGAAGGGAGGGAGAGAGAGAGAGGGAGAGAAACATCGACATGTGCGAGAAACTTTGATTGGTTACCTCTCACGCATGCTCTGACCGGGGACCAAACCCGCAAACCAGGCATGTACCCTGACCAGTAATGAAACTGGTGACCTTTCAGTTTGCAGGACAAAATTCTAACCATCTGAGCCGCACCTGTCAGGGCACCATCCCTGCTTTCAGAGGCCCATCTTTACCCCCAAAACTTAACTAAGGTATTTCCTTTTTTAAAAAAAAAAAAGATAATTTTCTCCTTTTAAAAGGAGAAAAAAGCCTGGTGCCAGTTGGTAGGATAATGTGTTTTCACTTCCACTCTATTTCCGATGACTTGTGCCTTCTAGGAATTGCACAAAAGATTCAGATCTAGCGGCGGTGACTCAGCGCAGAGCCCAAGGCTCTGTTTCTCTCCCCGAACTGCTGGCTGACTGATTCTCTCTGCTGTCCTCCTTGCTGCTGCAAACCTCGAAGTCTTGTGTTGAGGCCGTAGCACTACAAGGTGGTGGAACCTCTGCTTGCCGGGTGCCCGGGGGCTTCAGAGAGCTGAGCTGCCCTGTAGATCAGCACCGCACAGATAGCAAGAACGGAAATAAAGCTTCCTTAATCTAAGTTGTGAGTTTTGGGATTCTCCCCCACAATGCAGCCTGGCTTACCCTGTCTGAAACACAGTCCCTCGGCAGCCACAACTGTCCATTCCTGTGTTTTCATGTGTTGCGACCTGGCAAGCCCCTTTATCAGAGATGCCTCTCATCTCATTTTACGTGTTTGCAAGAACAAACATTTCCCGGCATTTTTGCACATGCTTGGCAATTGCATTTTGTATTTCTACTATTCTTCAACATCCCCCCGAAAAATATCATTTGCTCATCCAGAAGATACTTATTTCTTGGCTGTTAGAACACCCAAATCGTGTTAGGGCTTGGGGTTTTAAAAGAAAACGTGACGATATTCTTGGAGGGGTCTGGTGCCATTTCAGGGTTCGGATTCATTGGTTCACTCATTATTAAAGTCTCTGCAGTCTCCGAAGTGCCATGCTAAGGCGCCATAATTTAGCAGAGACCGAGGCAGACACACTCGCTGAACCTCTTGGATCTTGAAGTCTAGGGGCAAATGCAAATACTGAATAAATAACTCTGAGTGTCAAGGGTGTAATAAAGGAAAATCATAATAATACTGACAGTGACTGTCAAGGAATTCTTATTCTATGACAGAGACCGTTCCATGTGAGTAACATGCCATAAGGTAGTTAATGGTCACCATGTTACTCTCCCAGTTTAAAGGGGCACAGTGATACAGAGATGTGAAGTAACTGCCCAAAGCTCCCAGTAAGTGGTGGCAGTGGGCACAGCCTCAGGCCTAGGGACACCAGGGATGCTCTTAACCACTTTTGCATCCTGACAAAATCTCAGGGTCCGTGGAGGAAGTGCTATTTTAGCTGGAACCACAAGTCTGGTTTGGAATGGCCCAGGTCAAGGGATCCGAGAAGCACACTTTGAGGACAAGAGCGCAGCAAGTGTGAAAGCTCCTGAGACCAGAGAGAGAGGGTGGCACATTGGAGCCTCCGTGGGAAGTCCCGAGTCCTGGAGCGAGAGGGCACAGCTGCCGGCTTCCCACCTCACACAACCCGGCTCCCGCCAAGCTGTGATGCCAGTTCTCTGCAGGAACTCCAGGCTGTGCACGGTAAGAAGCCCAGCACTCCCTTCAGCCCTAGTCTTGACAGTACCAACAAAACCCACTGATGGAAGAGAACGCTGGGCCCCACTCAGCCTGCGTCAGGCTCTCTGAGTCCCAGGTCACCCCGTCCAGTGACAGTGAAGTCTGTTGGAGGCACTGGGGAGTTTGTGGAAGACAGTGTAATTACTGAGGTGACAGATCGAGCCTTCTCTTTGAAAGAGCAGTCCCCAGAGGGGTTCCCGATCTTATGACTTGAACTATGGAGAACCTCTTGTTTTTTCCACTTCAGTGGATATTTGATAGTTTTGTGGTCCTGTGGGAAAGAGCTCAAGAGTATTGGAAGAACAGAGGGAGGCCAAAGAAGGCTCTGTGTTATTTCTATTTGGATTGAAGAAAAATGTGTACCAAACCAAAAAGAGATGAACAGAGCAGAGCAAGCCTGTCGACGTCCTCCCCGTTCCCGCCACCTCCTCCCCCACGCTAATTCCTCAGTCTCCTTCATCAGCCAAGCAACAGTCGGGAGACCAAAGGGTGTTCAGGCTTCCGCTTCTCAGCCCCGGGCACCTGCCGCCCGTAGGGGCTGGACAGTTTCCTGGCATTTGTGGGTGAGATGGGATCACGTTTGCACCGTCCACTTAGGCTGTGCCTCCTCACTCATTTACTTCCAGTGCAAACCTTCTCGTGTTCTGGAGATGTGTTTTGAAGTCAGTCCTTTCATCAGATTTCGCCTGGGTGCCACTTCCACACTGTCTGACTGTGGGCAAGTTTCACTCTCTCTCTGAGCCTAGGTTTGGAAAATGAAGAAAATAATATGGCCACTCAGGATTTGGGGGAGAATTAAATGGCAAAATTTGTGTGTGCAAGTGCTCAATACATTATAGATATCATTAGTATTATTCCTATGAGACAGTCATTAATTAAACAAATAATAAATATTATAATATAATAAATAAATATTAAGCCACTGCTTTTGCCTAGTGCTATGCTGAGTCCCGTAAAGATGAGAAAAGATGGTTTCTATTCTGTAGAAGCTGTCCTCCTCCCTCTTCCCACCTAGCAGGAGAGGAAGACCTTTACGTGTAGCCAAAGCATCAAGAGAATTACAAGGACGAAGTCAAGCTGCTGAAAGAGGTATGACTGGAGGCGGGCGGAGCGACCTGAAGCTAAGGGAGGCACACGGAAGTTGGGGCGAGCCCTCTGGAGGGGTGACTTCCCCTTGAGAGGTCCTGGTAATTGCTCCATGGAACTTGGAACGAAGACCCAGAGAATGATGCCCGTGTGTGATAAATGAGAGCGGTCCCAGCAACCGAGTTTCACCCTTTGGGAAGGCTTTCGCTGCCCGCTGAGAAGACGGGCAGGCAGGGGAGGGACACCTCTGACCTAGCCGAGAAGCGAACAGCGAAGAATCCTGCCAGAGGCTCAGCTCAGCCGGCGCCCTCGCATGGAGATTCTGTGATTCAGAGCAGGAGCCCTCAGCACTGTGGGGCTGAGCAGCAGCATCTTCAACAGCACCGATTTCAGGCTGGGGGGGACAGAAGTGCAGGGCTTGTCAGGCAGTGGCAGGGATGTTAAGCCTACAGATGGTTTGGGCGTGGGCGGGTGGGGTGTTCAGCCTCAGTGTGTGTGTGGAGGGGCCAAGAGAAGGTGGACATGGAGGGGAGCAGCCTTTCTTGGGACAGTTCAGAGTAATTTTTCCATTTCTTAAGCCACGTGTGCATCCATGTGTTCACACACTCATCCATTCAGCAGGTAGCGTGCCGACTGAAGGTCAGAGGGAGGCCCATGGATGGGGTCAGGGGTCTATTTGTAGAACATTGACAGGAGTGGACCGAGCTAGGGAATAATGCATTTACTACTACCTTTTGCTCTGAATATCTCTGGGAGGATAATCCTAAAAAGAGGAAAGTCCACCACACTGTGAGGTTGCTGTAATATGAAGAAGACTGAATGACTCATTTGGCCTGAGGAAGACGAGAATGTGGAATTAATTAAAAGACAAGGAGATCCTTAAGCTGAGGCTTAGAGGACAAGTTCCATTTGCTTGGTGACTTTGAGACTGCAGAGAGCAAAACGAGGGTGAAGGCAGAAGGGTGTGGAAGAATAAGGCATGTTTGGAAAACTCTAAAGATTTTAGTAATGAAAAAGTTTACCATGCTTCGGAGGAAGTAGAGAGCAAAAAGAATTGAGGAGTAAATCAAATCTTGGAGGCCCTCTGTCCTTGTCTGAAGAACTGGGATTTAATCATGAAAGTGATGGAAAGATACTGGGGATGCAAAGAAAATAAATGGCCCCCACTCCTGAGCGGCCCACCGTTGAACAGGAAGCGGGGACATAGATGTAGTGCAGGAGAATGATGTGACCGGGAAGTGTCGCTGGGCCGGCCCCTCTAGGCAGTCTAGGCTGATTAGAACTCTCAAATCAAACTACAAAGACATTCAAAAGCAGTTTACGGAAGGCGTTGTGGGTGGCACGTGGCACCAAAAAAACGTTATCGAACTTTTCCATTAGCCATGCCCCCACCCCCATTTATGACTAGAAATAGGAACCCTTTATAAAGTATAAAAAAGTATTTATATCTTCATGGGTAAATCTTCCCTTTTCCATCCTGGTAACACCACCAGGGAACGTGTCAGAGTAACTATGTGTGGCAGGTAAACTGCCCCCTAAGGAGAACAGTTCCCATTCAGGAAGGCCAGTTACAGAGCATATTAACCAGACCCGAACTCAGAAAGGATGGAGAAATTCCACGTCTCAGTATCCGAGGCTTGCTCAGCTCTTGGGTCATCTCAATGCAAGGGGCAAACAGACAGCTTTTTTTTTATTCTAGATAACTCTCTGCTCAGTAACTTTGAAGAGAGTGAATTTGATAGGCTGTGTTTGCAGAAATGGAACGCTCTTCTTGTCCGCTGTGCATGGTTTCAATCCTTATAAAGCTTGTAATCTGGCGGGAGACACAGAGAAGCAAACCGATGAGTTCCATATGTCATGTAACAGGACATGAACTGGGTGCCATGGAAACACATCCTAGGAACAGCTCCCACAGTCTCAGAGGATTGGCAGGAAGCTCCCAGTCGGAATCTCCTTCTAATGCTGAAGGATGACCAGCAGTTGGTCAGCAGAAGCAGAGGAGGGGCGGTGTGTGAACAGAAGGAGTCCGAGGCTGGGGGACAGCACGTGCAAAGGCCTGGGGTGCAGGTAAAGATGGATAAGGGGGGACACACAACCAGTTCCAGAGGTCAGGATCATAAGAAGGGGTTGGAACCAGGCACGTAGGACGCTGTAAGAAGATTTGGTTGGAGGGCGGGGAATCTAACTAGAGATGAAACCAGAGGGGCAAGTGTGGCCCCAAATCATGCAGAGCTTTGTAACCCATGTCCTTCCCACATCAACTCTGGGTTTGGCCATGTGACTTGGTTTGTTTGGGCGAATGGAATGGTAGCAAAGGCATGAAAATCACTTTCACATCAGGGCTTCCTCTCTTCTTCTTGCTGCTCTTGGGACTTAGCCACCACGTGAAGATGTTTAGACTCACTAGCTCGATGGAGAGAGACCTGGGACCCAGTTGCCTGCATCTCCCCAGTGATCAGCTGGCATCCAGGGTCAGCCAGCCCTTGGCTGACCTACCAACTGAGCACAAACACACGAATGACCGCAGGTGACCGACACCATGTGGAGCAGAAACAAGCCACCCCCGCTGAGCCCTGTCCAAATTTCCAACCTATAGAACTATAAGCAAATAAATGGCTGTTGTTTTAAGCCGCTAGGTTTTGGGGGTGGTTTGATTTGCAGTAATAGAAAATAATACAGCTTTCATCTCCACCAAGTTCCTAAGGAAGCAGAACATGCAAACACCAGTAGGAAGATATGTCACAGTTCCTTTCACATGATCATAAGCAGATCCAGCACCCAATGACCCCAGTGCATAGAGCAATGAACGATAAAAGTTCTATTGAGCTATCATTGGGTTTAGCACTGGAGGTTCAAGTGGGACTCCAGTTTTCCTCTGGATCAAAATCTTAGCAGCAACATGTTTTCAGTCCCCTACGGAGGAAAGAGGAAGAGGGCTAGATCCTGGAAAGGGTCTGAGTCCATGCAGGGGGAAGGGGACATGCAGAAGAGGGCACGGCTCCTGGCAACCCCGACCACACGGGAGTGATGCAGAGCCAGTGTCTGAGGTGCTCGCCGGTCAGACCAGCCGCTCTCCCGTCAGGAGAATTGAGCCAAAGTGCAGAAGGGGTGACCAGCAGTGAAAGAGATAAGACAGCACGGTTTTCTTCCACAAAGGAAACCTTCAGAAGACGTTGGTTATTGGTTGAGTGCTTAATAATGATCTCTGTTCTTCATGAGCTCCCTCTAGTGAGAGAAATGTAAACCAATACCTGCCAGCCAAGGTCCAGCCAGGAAACATGTGACCCTACATATTTCACCCAAGAGAGCTGGATCAGAGAGGACTTGGTGAAACAGATGTTAGGGAGGTGAAAAAGCCACAGGGGAGCAGTGACATCCTGCAGAGGGGAGGAAGTGGCCACCACCGCTGCAGCTGCTGGAACAAAGGGAGAGGTTGGGGGTCACCGGAACTTAAGAATTTGGAAGAGGGGCTGTGAGGAGCTGGGCTCAGACCTCTGAGCAGAGAGCACTGCCCAGTGGATGGTGGTGTGTCAGCAAGGCAGAGGACCCCATGGACAGGGATGCAGATGCAGGGCTCAGGGGCATTGCCCTGGCTGGCTGCAGAGCGCATCCCTCAGGGCTGTGCAGAGGCTGATCCTAAAGTGCACAAAGAAGCCAGACTGGGACCCATGCCTGTGGCAGGCCCTTGCTGGCACAAAATGACAGAAACTGCAGGCAAACGGAAGGAAGCAAGTCCCTCTCCCTCCCGCCGTGCAGGATCCTGTAAATGCCTCTGACTGGCAGCATCTAATCAGAAGCCCTCTGGTAAGGGAGATGTGCGTGCAGTTTGCAGGGCCCCGGGCTCAGCACCAGAAGCGGAGTCGAGAAGGGTGGGTTTGGTACTGAGACACAGGACCCCCTCCCAGGCTCGCTGACTGGGGGAGCTGTGGAATCAGATACAGGGCTTGCCTCCCAGGTCCGAGGCTTCACGGAGCCCAGTGTAAAGGTGTGCAGAAGGCATGCTCCCGGGAAACGGCTTTCCCGAACTGGGTCCGTGGTGCTGGTGGGACTTGCGGTGAGGTTAGGTGGTATGTGAGGTGCATGTAGGTGTGTGTGCAGCCATGGAATTAAATAACCTTGAGCAACATGCTGAGACGGTCCTTGTCCATTTCCGTATTTCTGATCAAGGCAGCCGGAAAGGCCCAGCTTGGTGTCAGCGCGTCTAAAGCAGCCGTCCAGCCCTTGCTACAATACATTTTAGCGACCGAAAAGAGCAGTCCTTGGGCCCAGGATCTTTACCAGGAAGCTCCTTCGGGTTTAATGACATCGTTTGCGCTATGTAGTGTTTAGTCCATATGCATACCTTCCGGTTTGTGGAAAGTGGTTCCAAGCTTCTATTTACTAGAGATTCCCGTTGAAGTAAATTGGAGTAAAATGTGAATGGATTTAAACCTATATAGTGAGTAAATAATAATAATGGAAGTGTATGGATATGGCAAAAAGAGAAAAAAAAAATCTTGAAAGTGGTATGAAAATGACCCAAGCTTAGGAGAAACTGCCCCCGGCAATCCATAGACAGCCTTTGCCTGCACCTTGAGCACTGATACAGTTGAAGAGGGGACAGAGCTGAAGCCTGCACGTTACAGAGAGGATGTTTGTCAAGTAACGTGGTGCCCCAGCTGGGGGAAAGATGCCGGGACCCGCCTGCTGGCACCTATCTTGCGTTTGGCAACCATCTTCCCCAAAAGCAAATGTGCTGAGAAACCTGACAGAGATCGGGCTTCCGTACTCAGATTTTACATGTTCTCCAAGTGACAGCCAGACTTACTGGTTTTCGTAGAGCCAATTCTCTAGTAAAAAATGGTCATCACTTTGCCTTTTATTTCCTTTCCTATCCTATGAGCATTTTACCATCAGAATGTGGCCCCATGAAGGCAGGACTTTCTCCTGGTTGCTGACACATCCCCAGAGTCTAGGACAGTGCCTGGCATATAGCAGGAAAGAGTAAACACGAGCACATGAATGAATAAATGGAAGAGATCAAGGGTTTTTGAACTTTTAAATTTGAGTTATTTCTTGAGAAGAAATCCTAAGCCAGTATGAAGCTGCTTTGGACATTGTAGTCAGAGGCCCCAGACTTTGTTTGGTTTCTTTACACCCCTTTCATTGGCAGAACTGTAGTAATTCGAGGATCATATTTTTTAGACTTTTTTTTTTTCCAGGAGGGGGCAGTTTTATGTTCACAGCAAAATTAAGAGGAAGAAACAGAGACTTCCCCTGTATCCTTGCCCAACACATGCACAGCTCCCCCACCAGAGCGGTACATTTGTTACAATTGCTGAACCTACATTGATACATCATCATTACTCAAAGTCCAAAGTTTACCTTAGGGTTCGCTCTCGGTGTTATACACTCTGTGGGTTCGGACAAATGTATAATGACATGTGTTCATCATTATAGTACCAGACAGAGTATTTTCATCACCCTGAAAGTTCTCTGTGCTTCCTTTATTCATCTCTCCCTACCCCCCCTAACCCTTGGCTACCACAAACCTATTTATTGCCTCCATAGTTTTGCCTTTCCCAGAGTGTCATATTGTTGGAACCATACAGTATGTAGCCTTTTCAGACTGGCTTCTTTCACTTAGTAGTATTCATTTAAATTTCCTCCGTGTCTTTTCATGGTTTGATAGCTCATTTCCTTTTTGCATTCAATAATATTTCATTGTCTGAATGTCCCACAGTTGATTTACCCATCCATCTCCTGAGGTTCACTTTGGTTGCTTCCAAGTTTTGGCAATTATAAATAAAGCTGCTATAAATGTCCCTGTTTGAGTTTTTGTATAGATGCAAGCTTTCTACTCCTTTGGTTAAATACCAAGGTGTGCAATTACTGGATCATATGGTACAAGTATGTTTAGTTTTGTAAGAAACCCCAAAACTGCCTTCCCACAGTGGCTATGCCATTTTGCAAGGAAACGCATTTGAAAATCAGATCTCAATTACAACAGTTCTACCAGGTGTTTAAAAGCTTACCTGTATTTTGGAGATAAGGAAATTAAAAAATGTCAGGGCATTTTGTGATCAGCTCAAGACATCTAGCTGTAAGGGACAAGGCTGGGGCTGAAGCTTGGGTCACGGAGCCTGGCTTTCTCTCTAAGTAAAAGAGGTGACAGCAACCCTGTGACTCTGGATTATTCTTCCTCCCTCTAATAAGCACTAAAGTTAGTTCAAGTCAACTGACAGAGAACAAGAAGTCAAGCCAGTTGTTTTGCAGTGATGTAAATGAGAAACCATTTTGTTGAATACTTTTTTCTGTTCATTTTTGAGCTGACAGTTGTGACACTGTGTAATCTCCATCTTTATCCATGAAAAGCAACTAATTCGATGATGTCTCAAGGAGGTGGATGCCCTTGAGGTTACATCATGTCAGGAGAACTTTCTTCCCGTGATCAAACTCATGTTTGAGGGTCGTCTTCTTTCTCTGGGTCACAGGGTTATCTCACTACAAACTCCTGTGAGTAATCTTGATGCCTGCAGAGGTGTCTCCTTTATCCATTAAGGAGTTTTAAAAATTACAGGTGACTCAAGTGCATTTGAATTTAAGTGGTATTCAGTTCAACTTCCTAGCTCATCATCCTTTAAAATGGACGTAGAAGCAGAGTGTACAGTCCAGGTTCGAACATGCATTTTGCTGTGTGAGGCGCCCCCACGTTCTGGGCCTGACCTTTCAGGGAAAAAATCTTTTGTTTTCATTTTTAAAGTCAGTTTATTTATTTATTTATGTTTAGAAACAGACCTGATTATCACATTCCAGGATGTTATTTTGCATGTGGGTATTGCTAGTGCTTTCCAGAGTTACACTTTTAACGCATGAGCATAAATAAAATAATTTAAAACATTTCCATAGATACGGAATTAGCACTACCCACGTATAATGTGCATCCTGACTTTCCCCTCAAGAATTTGGGCAGAAAAGTGCACATTACACATGGCAAAATACAGCATTTCCCAGCAATGACCGGAGACAAGAGGAATGGGGACTCAGGACCCTATGAAGCGGTCTGTTCCATTTATTGGGAATATTGGGAAACCCTTCCTAACCTGGATGGATGGCTGTAACCTCTGTTCGTTGAATCACAGGTCTGGGGTGTTAAGAAAATAAGTCTTATGTCTTTGAGCGCTTTACTCTTTGTCATTATGGTTGTGATTCACATTCAATTCCCCGCTTGCTCTTCTGTGACAGCTGTCGTCATCCCCATTTCACAGATGCAGGAATCAAGGCTAAGCCAACTTGAACCGCCTTTCGTTCTCCCTAGGAAAAGATATACTTGGGATTTCAGTGTTTCCCACCATGCATGTAAACTCGTGCTCCTTCAGTTGCCTGACTTCTGAGAGTTTGTCAGAGCTCTCAGGAATACTGTAACCCAGTAGTTCTCAACATTTTCCCTTTGCTTGTACTGTTCAGCTCTCTTTACACGTTGCTGTGCTTTTCAGTAACGGTGGTGTTGGGGGTGGGGAGGGTTACTCCATTTTTTTCTTCTTTTCTTCCTGTAGGAAAGCAACTATCAGAATCCCCAGGGGGCCTTACAGTTGGAAGAAGGCATACCCAGCCCGAAAATATCAACAAGCCCATGTCCTTCCTTCCTCTCATATATGTCCCATTAAGAATCTCTAATAATCTAAACTCTGCATTTTCCAATGAGAAATTGGCTGCCCAGATGGATAAATTTCAAAAGAAGTATTTGTAAATGATGTTTGCTTAAAGTGGATCTACAAGAGGGGGAAGTTTGAGTGTCTTGGAAGGGTAGCTAGATTAATTCAAAGTCATCTTCAAACCGGCCTCCCTCCAGGTCGGATAGACACACACTTTGGGGCTTCAAAAGCAGCTTGTACAGGAATCAGAAGCGTATGGCCAAGGTGAGTTATTGCGGTTAACACAGCATCAGCACCATTTAGCTCCATGAAAGGGTTTGGGGACGGACGTGCCCACGGTTCCAGCTTAGGGTCAATGTAGAAACGTTTTACGCAATTTTCAAATCAGCTTAAGCAAATCAGTGTCTGGAAAAATCATGACTAATCTATTCACTGGGCTTTAAAGACAAATTCAAAGTCAGTTCTTATTCAGTTTTTCATCTCTGAAACCTCTTTGACAAAAATCCCCTATGTGTTCTTTCTCATTGGGCTCACATTCTTATTCAGGACGCAGGAGAGAATTATGTTGGCTGATTCATAACAGAAGGAAGAGGAAATCGTTGCATCTCTTCTGTGCGGTAGGAAGATTTACAAACATTGTTCTATTACACTCCTACAATAACCCTTTGAGGTGCACATTATTGCGTTTATATCGTGGATGAAGATGTGGAGGCCAGCAGACTTTCCTAGTTCCCAGAAATTGAATGGACAAGGAGGGCTAGAGCTGGGATTTGAATCTTGGCATTTGAATCTCTTTTATTAACACTAGACAGAGTCCCCCAGAGTCCAGAGAAATCCCTTGGGCCTAGAAGTTTTGAAGCTAAACTCAAATAGCTAAGATATAACAACAACTAATGTTACATAGCCAAGATCCGTTGTAAGCAGTATAGGCATGCATATATGTGTCTGTGTAAATATACATCCATGAACACATACATATAATGTCTTTATTCATGTAATCCAACAACACTTAAAGGTAGGTACTTATATTATTCCCCCTTTTATAAATGAGGAAACTGAGGCATAAAAGGCTTAATCCCACAATTTAGGTCCTACAGCCAGTCCGTGGAGAAGTCAGGTTTCTCATTCCCACAGCCTGGCTTCCTGCTCTTACCGGCAAAGCTATACGGTAACGGGGTTAGAAGGAAAGGTTTTTGTTAAGGGAAAGAGGACGTAAACAAATAGAACATACTGAGTATTATCACCAGTTAACCTGGAGGTTTGTTTAAAAATGTGCTGGCTCCTACATTACATGTCAGTTCTCTTGTAAATGTGGACAGTGTTCATGTAACCCCCTGACTTAAATCACACCTAGGTATTGAGACAAAACTTCCCAGAAAAGGGTGATTCTGACAAGGCACCACTGTGCTCAGAGCGGTCAGCCAGACTCCTGCTCCGGCATTTCTCCTCGATAAACAAAAGGGGGATCTTCCCAGAGGGACAGCGGTATACTGACTGCCTTGTGTCAGTCTTCAGTTGTCATTCTGAGGCCCTTTTACAGAAAAGCGCTGTTGCCAGGAAATAGATTTAGAATCATTAAGCATTGACTGAGTGCCCACACTGTGTGCTGAGTCTCCTCGTATCCGTTCTCCGTTCTCCTATTGATATTACGCTCATCTGATCTGACTTCGTTTGACTTGGTCTTAAAAATGACTCTCTGAGAGACGCCCCATTGTTTCCATTTCAGAGATGGAAACCTGAGGTGCAGGATCGTAAAGGACACACTCAAGACAATGAAGGAGTTGGTGTTTGAGTCCCGACATTCTGACTCCAAGCCCAGGGCTCTTCCCGCCACCGTAGAACACAGTGTTTGAGGCAAAAGAACCGCCTTTGCTAATTCAGCTTGATTGGCACAAGGCGATCTCCCTCCTGTATCAGGGTGTATTGTTTAATGAAATCCAGGGGTCAACCTTGAGGCAGGGCCCACTGATGAGACCACATCGAGGAGTCCGGTGTAGAAGGCATCCATGTGCTGGGACGCGATCATTCAAATCTCTCTCCAGTCTCTCTCCTGCCCCTCCCAGCTGGTGCCCAGCAAGAGTTGTCTACATTAGGGGACTGTTCTTTTCTCATCTCATTTTTTCTTTCCTTTCTGGGATGGAGTTTCACTAAAAAGCAACTTCACTGTTCTCTCCGCCTTTCTGTGGATGGATCCACGCATTTGACTGATGATCTGGGAAAAAGGCTGAAGCTGCTCACTCAACCCGTTTCCCCCTCCCTTCAGGCTTACCCATCCATCCCTGCAGTCAGCTTCCTCGGGCACAGCCTACTGCACGGCCAAGAAGAGTAAACTGGGGAGGGTGGGGGAAGGTCAGCTCCAGGGAGAGAGAGAAGTAGCAAGCCCATTTGACGCATTTCTAAGCCACGTTTTGCTTCCCACCTGATTTTCGAGTCTCAATTTCTCAGTTGGCTCTGCCCTCAGTCTGGGAAGGTAGAGATGCTATTAGTTGGCTCCCCAAACTATTCACGCTCAGTTGCAATCACTGTTCTCATTTGTGACTTCCTCATCGCCACATCCAGAGGATCTGTTTTGTTCTTACCCGATTGTGACCTCGCTTCCTTCCATCTTGCGACACCTGTCTTCGTTGTCTTTCCTTTCCTGACCGCTCTTTTCTTGGAATCTTTTATCTGCTCTGCCTCCTCCTCCCTTCCTTTAGGTACTTGGTATACATAACTAGCACCTTTTATTAGTCCTAAATTACCCCTGGGCAATCACACATGCCTCTTGGCTTTAACTACCACCTCTTATCTGATGACACTGACCTTTATATCTTCCCTGACTGCTTAGCAGGCCTCTCCATTTTGCTGTTCCATGGGCACCACAGCGTCAAACGTGTCCTAAATCAAACTTACCGCGGTCCTCACTAAACCCGCCCCTCCCATGTCTACTAACTCATTTAATGGTGCCACCAGGCCTTGGCATCAGAAGCCTAGGAGTTATTCTGGATTCTGTCCTCTCCCTCAGCTCTACATTCGATCAGTTGCCCATCTGGCCAGTTTTACCTTACACTTATCTTTTAATTAATTCCCTTCTCCCATTGTACCAGAGCTCTGTCTTCATTCATTCAAAACCTCATTATCTTGCACCTGAATTATTGTTCTAGCTTTCTGCTTCCTATACCCAGCCTCACCTCTAATAGGTCCTCCACGCAGGCACCATAAAGATATTTCTGGAATAAAAATAAGGCCATGCCACTCCACATGAAGTCCTTCAGCGACTCCCTAACCACTGCAGGAGAAGGTCCATGCCCTTCAGCGCACAGCACACCCTCACGGTACTACCTGCTCAACAACCTCATTTCCACTCCACACCTTGCCCTCTAGCAAAACAAACTGTTTCATAGTCTCTACACAGATCATGCTCCCTCTCCCATTCCTTTGCCTGCATAATGGCAGCTCTGCTTGGTGATCACCACACGTAGGGAGCATTCTTGAAAGCTCTCCTTGGACTGGGTTTGCGACCACGGCCGTCTTTCTCCAGTTCACCCATGTGCTTCCCCCGCCGTCGGATTTCTCATGCTGTGCTCACCCGCTCGGCTCCTGGGGGGGACAGGAACCACCTGTTAATCCTCTTTACACTGCAGATTCTAACACAGGACCTGGCAGACAGTAGGAACTTGGCGAATTTTAATAGAATAGCATGGAGCAGCACTACTGGATGTTTAGAGACTAAGAATGAAGCATTTCCATTGAGTCAAGGAACGAAGGGAGGAATGTCCAAACGCAGGGATGCTCTTTCTCTCGGTCTGTCAGGGCCCACCAGATGAGATGAAATCCAAGAGTCTGGTGTGGAGGGCATCAGATCATTCTAATTCCCCTCTCCAGTCTCTCCCTCCCTGCCATTCCCAGCCACTCTAAAGGCAGGTCTGGCTAGACTAGGACTACCGCGGGTTCCTTAACCATTGGATGATGAGATACTGACAAGTTCTGTGTTCCCAGATGGGCTTTGTTTCGCAGGAGTATTTTCTTGAACTCTTCCCAAGGGGAACGAAGTGAAGGCGGTCAGACCAGATGATGTTGGATGAGGGAAGGAAGCTGGCGTGGGCTCAGAGATCGTGAGCCTGGTCTCTCTCCACTTAAAAGTGCCCACTGAAAGACCTGGCATCAGCAATGGTCCCAGGCTGTCCTGCTCCTGTGACTTACCACTCTAGAGAGCTTTGTGTCTCTGACCTTTCCACCTCAGGCCTTCAAGCTGTGCTGCTTTGAATCCGGTGGGAAATTTCAGCTCCTAGATGTTTGCACTTTGCCCATTTCTCCTACCGTAACCTGGCTCCACAAGTCTTACTATTTCCTCTTAGGTTTGCGTAGGGTTCTCTGGGTCACACAGTACTCCCTCTTACAGTCCTGTGAGCTCGTAGACCATGCCCTAGATCATATATCTGCTAGCACAGGGTGCCCAGATTGGGTTTCAGGTCTCCTTATTCCACAAACGGTGTCTGTCTATTGCTCAGTGTGGGAAGAAGATTCAAGAAGAGATCTCACCTCCACTTCCAGCTGTTGTGGACACTGGCAAACACAACATTACCATGAATTACCCCTAAGTTAAGTGCGAGACATCTTTGAGTTTTGTAAGAATCTTCAATTTGCAACACGGTGCCCTAGCAGTTACCTCCTCTGGTCCTGACGAGATGGAAAGGGGATCGCATGCAGACCTCTCTCCCTGTTCTCACTGAAGCCCCCACTTTGTGGCCGCGCCTCCTTTCCTCCTATCTCTCCTTTTATAAGACTACCCTACTCTCCTTGCCACAGTGATTTATTTAGGGATGCAGGAGTACGGTCCAAGCTGGACTGATTACATCTTCCGTGGAGACCTCTGCTAGAATTTTTGGAAACACTTCTTGTCATTGGAAATAAACCGTGGGCCTGGGGTTTCACATGATCAGACCCTACGTGTCTGAGAACTGAAGACAGTAACAGAATCTCATCTCTTTTGACCCAACCCCAGGATCTGGTCTTACCTAACTTCTGCATTTTTGCAGACTTTTTAATGATGGGAGTCAGTGACTCAACACATTCTCCCCCTCCCCCAGGCTTAAGATGGACTTCTCTCATTGGTACCCAAAGCACTTTAATTTCTATTTAACAAAGATGCAGATCTATAAAGGTTTCATAGCTTATAGTGTATGAATGAGAGTGAGAAATAAAACAATTCTTTGGAAGATATCGTCATTCTACTAATGCATAGGTGCCTCTGTAAGAATATATATGTTCATGGAGATCAACCCAAGCCACTGAGCCGCACACTCTGCCTACTGTGTTATGTGTAACCTTCCCTGATTCAAACGGGTGACCTTGAAACTGAGTAACTCTCATCTGGCTCCACCAGCCGACTTGGCCCAGACCCAGCATCGATCCCTAGTCTGTCCTTTATCATGCTGGTGCCGTTGGTGATTGATTCCAGATGGGGCTGCTCCGGTCTCACGGGCTCCACACACACCCTCCCGCAGCAAGGCTGACCTTGTTTATATCTGGTCCTTCCTGGACATTCAAGGACCCATCGACCAGAGTCTCCTTCAGGTCAGCCAGCCCACTCACCTTTCCCCTGCACCTGTGCCGTCTGCGGACATGTCTCCCAGGGACCTTGTGGAGCTGGGGGGGTGAGTGGTCTCACAGCCTCGGAGGTGGTGTGTGTCAGGGGAGGCTGTGGCCTGACAAGGAGTCAGAAGCTGTGTCAGAAGCGCTTCTTTCCAACTTACGTCCAGGGCTATTCCTGCACAGGTTTCTTGGGAGAAATTGTTTTGGCAAGTGTATTTGTTTAGCATCAGGTAGTTTTTTATTTTTTATTTATTTTTGAAAGATTTTATTTGTTTTATTTTTAGACAGAGGGGAAGGGAGGGAGAAAAAGAGGGTGAGAAACATCAATGTGTGGTTGCCTCTTGCACACCCCCTACTGGGGACCTGGCCTGCAACCCAGGCACGTGTCCAGACTGGGGAATCAAACTGGTGATTTGGTTCGATCAAGTTCCCTTTGGTTTGCAGGCTGGCTCTCAATCCACTGAGCTACACCAGCCAGGGCTAGCTTCAAATAGTTTTTTTGTTTTTTGTTTTTAATGAAGAAAGAAATGAAAAGACTTTTCTTTGGAGTCTTTAGTTTGTCTCACTTCTTTAAGACAGTGTGTCCTGCCTGCTGTCATACCAAGCAGGACCTACCACCTAAAAACAGGCCCTGACACTCTGATCTTTCTTACTGCTTTCACGTTGAACCACTTGACAAAACTCATCCTGCATCTCCGGGCCTTTTCATGATTTTCCTGGAAACTTGAAATGCCCAGTCACCGTGTCCCTCACCAGCTGTTTTACTGTTCACCCCTCATCCTACGATGATTCCTGAAATGATCTGAGTGCGTCCTGATACATCGCAACACGAAGTGGCAAACTCGAACCTCCGCTTGCGGCTCTGTGGTCCATCTTTGCATGGCTGGCCTTGCCCCACTCCAACAGCCGATCTTCCAGCAGCTGGTACTACCCTGGTTTGGAGGACAGCGCTGAAGGTTTCTTGCTCAGTAGAACTTCGGATTGTGCCTCTGGCCTTCCTGCTCTCCACTGCCCGGGTCCCACAGGCCCAGTCCAGTCCAGCGCCCATACCTTCTACCTGACCAGTCCCCTAGAACAGCTTCTCATTCTGTTCTCCAGGGCCTGGATCTAAATGGGAGCCTCCTAGGAGAAGAGAATCCCTGAATGTTGGTCTTAGGGGCAACCATGTTGTATTATTAGTCAGTGTTCTCCAGAGGAGCGGAAGCGATAGGAATTGGCTCATTGAGTATAGAGGCTGACTGGTCCCAAGATCTGCAGCTGACGAGCTAGAGACCCAGGAGGGCTGATGGTGTAGTTACAGTCTGAGGCTGAAGTTCTAGCCTGAAAGCTGCAGGCTCAAGACCCAAGAAGGCTCCATCATTTAGTTCCAGTCTAACGGGAAGGAAAGAACTGATGTCCCAGCTCAAAGTCAGTCAAGCAGGAGGAGTTTTCTTCCACTTATGGGAGGGTCACCCGTTTTAATCTATTCAGACCTTCAGTTAATTGGATGGGGTCCACTCATACTGGGGAGGGCCGTCTGCTTTACTCTGTCTGCTGATTCAAATGTTAATTTCATACACAAAGACCCTCACAGACACACCCAGAATAATGTTGCACCAAATGTCCAGACATCCATGACCCAGTCAAGTCAACACATAAAGTTCACCATCATACATGGTGATGAGGATGATAGTATGTCCTTCCATATGCGTTGCACAGTTCAACCTGCAAGACACTTTTGCCTTCTTAAATGTTGTTTTATCCTCAGAGCCGTGCACCGAGATAGGACTTCCCATCCCCCTTTTATATGTGAGGAAACAGAAGCTAACAAAACTCAGGTACGAAATTCACTCATTCAGTTGCCTTTTATATGTCAGATACTGTACCAAGAGTGGGAGATTCAAGGTAAAGTAGAAATCAGTTCAGCATCTCTGTGAACAGTGCCACGGGAGCTTAGTGCTGGGCTGCATGGACTGGAAGTGGCGGAGCGTCCGCTGTGTCCCGAGGCACAGTTAGTGAAGAATCAGGAAGGTGGCCGGCAAATCAAAGGTGATGAGAAGCATGAGCGGGAGCCACTAAATCACCTCAGGGTTTGCAGTAGTTACAGAGGAAGGCTGGAAAGCAGTGGGTGCCCTGGCATTTGGAGGCAGCGTTCAGAAAGTTTTGAGATGAAGTACGCTGAGGTTCTGGATGGGCAGATAGCTGAAAGTGAGCTGGACAGCTCTCACAGCTGCCGTTTCTCTTCTGAGAGCTCAGAGTCAACAGAATAGACATTCCCTAACCCCCTCTTTGGCTCACTTTTCACTTTCTATTAATAACTCCTGCTCATTCTGTCTCCTGAGTATCTCTAATCTGTTCCCTTCCCTTCTTCCTCCCCATGGCTGTTTCTTTAATTCAGATCCTTCTTACCTTGACTAAAGCAATAATATTCTGCTTCCCTTTCTACCTCCTCCAAGCCTTTCTCCATCTAGTCACCAGCAATCATTGTAAAATGTGATGAAAGTACAGACTTTGGAGTGTAACAGGTCTGGGTTTAAATTCTGCCTATGTTGTTATTATGTAGTATACACATACTCATGCACACAATGTAGTAGTGTTGGGATGATTTCCTAGGCAGGATCCAGACATCCCTTGGCCCCTAACTGTAATACCAGACGGTATTATGAAAAACTCCCCTTTAATCTCTAGCATAAAAATGTATCTAAACTGCTTAGCACAATGCCTGCCACCTTGTTTTGGGCTCACTGAATTGATTCCTATTTTAATTACAGACTTTGTTTTGCTTGTTTATTATTTAATGGCTTCTGTTCACCTACAGTTTGAAGCCCTATAGAGCTCTACAGTCTTTCTTGATCGAAATGCCCACCAGTTTTTCCCATCCTTACCTTCCACCTGTCAACCCTGCACTCCCTATGTTCTAGACATATTCAGGAACATGACAGTTACTTGGTCCATTGTGATGGTTCAGGCCTCCATGTCATTGCACATGGAATGGTCTTTTCCTTGGTGCTGGTGGTTTGGGGATGTCTGGAAGTCTTATACTGAATCTTACAGGTCATCCAACGTTTACCTCCCTAAGAAGCCTTTCCTGATTGTTCCAGCACAATTAACTAACCTCCTCTGTCACTACTCTACCTTGCGTGTACTCTTCAGAGGTGAGATGTTTCAGCTAATGACATTCTCTGCATGTGATTTTACGTCTGTCTCCCGTCCTACTTGGTGAACTTTTCATCACAGGCCATACTGATCACAAGGGAAATGTTTCCTATCAGATGAGGAAAAAATTGCAGTATCTGTGGAAGTAGAATAAGATACATGAGCGAATGTAGAAAAAAAGTGTACAGGCAGAGGGAGCGTCAGAAAATGAGGAAGAGGAACTATTCTATGTTTATACTCTTATAATCACAAAGGTAAGATCAGCTAATTTGCCCGAATAAAGCTGGAGGTACAGATATAATAAAGCTGTATCCTGGTAATGGAGCCACTTCATGATAATGATATTGAAATAAGGAACCCATCCATCTGTTAAAATAAATCATAACTAGAGACAAGCTACCACTGTCCTGCTCAGATCCATTTTGGAAGTAGGTTCAGGGAGGTATTTGTGCCACGAAGAAGGAGCTCAGGAGGTGAAGAATTTGATCTGTGTGTAAAGGGGCCAGCAACTTGAGTTGTGATTAGCATAAATTACAAATGCACTACCACTATATGGAGCTCTGCTGGGTTGGTGGGGCGCCTTCTTCTCATGGTCCTTTAAGTTGACTGGGACAGGAGCCATCGCACTGTCCTGTGGCTTATTTTCTCTCCAGCCTCCTGCTTTTAGGCTGGAGTATCTGGACCTCTCAGAAGAGATAAAGAGACCCGCAGAGATGAGTTGAAATTTTTCACCTTCCCATCTCTCCCACTTAGCTCAAAAACCAGCTCAGAATATCTCAAAGAAATGTCTAAATGAATGATAAATATATACCGTCAGGATGTCTAATACCCTACATGTATGGAGCCTTACCTAAAGAAGCATCTATCATTTACAGCACTCTGCTAATTATCAAGATCAGGATGAAATGCTTATCTCTATTGACTTATCCTCATTGAATACACAAAGCAATTATTTTTTGCAAGATGGGCATGCATTATTATTCCTATTTTGTGGATGAGAAAACTGAGGGTGTGTGTAATTTGCTCAAGGCTACGGAAATAGCAAGTTAGCATTCAAATCAAACCTGTCTGCTCCCAAGCTCTTTTATGTCAACAGCCATTAGGCTTATACTTTCCTAATAATACAGTTAGGGAAATAACAAAATTAGAGAGTGAGGTTTCAATGGAGGACAAAGAGAAATCCATACGGCCCCCTTCTCTTTGGTTTCTGCCTTATCTATGACATGGCATGTTGACTGAATATTACCTACCAAGATGGCAAAGCAAATCCCAACAGTGCTTGAGCCGTAAAAAGATATTTTAGGGTTTTCTCTCACATGAGCATGAAAATGTGCAACATTCATTGGTGTGGAGAGAATTGGTCAAAGTGCTTTTAGGCCACGGCATTCTTTGTGGTTCAGAGAACAGGCATCAAGACCTAGAAGGTCTGAATTCCACCTGTACCTCACTGTTTCCCAGCCCTGTGAACTTTGATGGCTTATTGCATTGCCCTGAGCCCCAGTGTCCTGAGTGGGTAAATGGGTCTCTACGTGACCAGGTCAGTGTGTGGATTTGAGTTTGAAAAAAATTTATAACATGGTAATATCTACTGTGGGCCATAGTAAATGTTCAGTGTGAGCTTATTATGTTATATTTAAGATGCATATTGATACCCAGAACAGGCAAAGAGTATCTTAGGAAATATTAATTTAAAAATCGAGATTCAAAATTGCATATACAGAAAAATAGAAACAATGCAAGCATTCAGAATAAAAATAACTGCATAGAAAAAGACTGGAGGGAAATGTAGCAAAATTATTTTAGAGGTTGCCTTTAGAAGGGGTGTTTCCTTTTACTCTTTGGTATTTTCTAAATCTTCTTTGATTGGCCTGTAATACTTTATTAATGGGAAAGTTTAATTTTATATATGCTGTTAAACTGTATGTTTATGTTACCTTAGTCCTTAAAGGAAATGAATAGAAAAGTTAGAAAAATGTTTACCAGTAAAATGTCAGCTGTACTAAGTGTCAGCAGGTTTGCCAGGTAAATAGTCCCCTACGTGTGGCAGGTTCCTGAAGTTGCCTCTGTGTGAGGAAGGGAAGAGGACTGGAGCTGAGACCCAGCACTTACTTCCCACAAGTCCAAGGAGGCTAGAAAAGGCGAGTTCATCTTCATATCCAATCCCCTGTGACTGAACTGAGAAATCCCCAGGCTCTGATGGAGGTTGGGTGGGTGCCACCTCCTTGTTCAGACGTGGCTGAGTCTGGAGAAAGCAGGGCTCCCTGAGCAGGAACAGACCTGCTTTATCAGCACTGACGGCCCCAGCAGCCGTGAGTTAGACCGAGATTGGCTTAAATAGAGTAGTTAGTTACTTGCGAGTTGACACAACTCCCTGTGTCACAGCATGCGGCGTGGAAGCCGAACCAGAACAGTCGGGAACTTTCTGGGAATGCTGCAAATGCATCAAGTGGGAATGAACATATAGCAAGGGTGTGGAGGAGGAGGGTGGCCCATCCTAGTCCGGGAGTCCCACTTTAGCTCGGCCTGAATTCTGAATGGCTCTCTTAAAGAGCCTGAGTTGGTTGTATAAGAAGAATTTCTGGAGGGTGGGATGCCGGACTCAAATCCTAAAGGTTGAGTAAGAAAGAGCCAAGTAGACTTCCTGCCAAGATGGAGGCATAGGTAGATACACTTTGTCTCCTCGCACAACCAAAAGAAGGACAACAACAAACTGAAAAGCAAAAAATAACCAGAACTACCAGAAAATCAAACTGTATGGAAGTCTGGCAACCAAGGCGTAAGAAGAAACATTCATCCAGACCGGTAGGAGGGGCAGAGATGGGCAGCCGGGGCAGAGGAGATGCATGGCAAGGCTGTGGCTGGTGGACTGGGTGGTCCCACATTTGCATGCAGATAAACTGGGGAACAACTGCTTGGGAGGAACAACTGGGGAGTGAGAGAGACTGCACAACCCAGGGTTCTGGTGCAGGAAAAGAAAGCCTCAGCACTTCCACTGGTGAATATGTATAGGGGTTGCTGTTGTGGGAGAAACTCCCAGCCTCATAGGAGAGTTTATTGGAGAGATGGGTCCTAGAATGTACGCAGACCCACCCACCTGGGAATCAGCATCAGAAAGGCCCAATTTGCTTGTGGGTAGCAGGGGAAGCAACTGAGAGCAGGATGAGAGCCGAGCAAGCAGCATTGTTCCCTCTAGGACCCCTCCCCCACATACAGCACCATAAGGCAGTGATGTGGGTTGCCCCACCCTGGTGAATACATAAAGTTCTGCTCCTCACAGAGCAATGGGTGCGTGGAGACCAAAAAAAATATGGTACAAATGAAAGAACAAATCAAAGCTCCAAAAATAGAACTAAGCAATGAAGAGATAGCCAACCTAACAGATGCAGAGTTCAAAACACTTGTAATCTGGATGCTCACAGACTTGGTTGAGTATGGTTGCAAAATAGAGGAAAAAGTGAAGGCTATGCAAAGTGAAATAAAGAAAAATATTCAGGGAACCAAGAGTGAAGGGAAGGAAACCAAGACTCAATGATTTGGAGCAGAAAGAAGAAATAAATATTCAGCCAGAACAGAATGAAGAAACCAAGAATTCAAAAAAATGAGGAGATGCTTAGGAACGTCTGGGACAACTTTATATGCTCCAACATCCGAATCATAGGGGTGCCAGAAGGAGAAAAAGAAGAACAAGAAATTGAAAACTTATTTGAAAAAATAATGAAGGAGAACTCCCCCAATCTGGCAAAGGAAGTAGACTTCCAGGAGGTCCAGGAAGCTTAGAGAATCCCAAAGAAGTTGGACCCAAGGAAGCACACCAAGATACATCATAATGACATTACCCAAGATTAAAGATAAGGAGAGAATCTTAAAAGCAGCAAGAGAAAAGGAGACAGTTACCTACAAAGGAGTTCCCATGAGATTCTCAGCTGATTTCTGAAAAGAAACCTTACAGGCAAGAAGGGGCTGGAAAGAAGTATTCAAAGTCATGAAAGGCAAGGACCTACATCCACGATTACTCTATCCGGCAAAGCTATGATTTAGAATGGAAGGGCAGATAAAGTGCTTCCCAGGTAAAGTAAAGTTAAAGGAGTTCATCATCACCAAGCCCTTATTAAATGAAATGTTAAAGGGACTTATCTAAGAAAAAGAAGATGTCAAAATTATGAATAGTAAAATGACAAAAAACTCATAGCTATCAACAACAGAACCTAAAAAAAAACGAAAACAAAAACCAACTAAGCAAATGACTAGAACAGGAACAGAATCACAGAAGTGGAGATCACATGGAGGGTTTTCAGTGGGGAGGGGGAGGGTGGAGAATGGGGGAAAAGGTGCACATAAATTTTTAAAAAGAAAAAAAACTGTTTTAGAAAAGTATTTCTGTAGGGAATACAAATAATATTATGATAACATAATTTGTTTTACACCTATGCAATTTCATATAAACTACATAAAGCAACATTATAGCAGATTCACTTTCTTATATGAGATTAACTTCTCATTATTATATTTTTAATGTTTTATGAAAACCATTTTAATACAAGAAGTACAATTTCCTCATCTATATTATTACAATTGCACTTTTTGTTTTACATCATTTTCATTAAAATATCTTGTTTCCTAACCAAAAAAAAAAAAAAAAAGAGCCAAGTAGATGTCTTAGAAGACTTTTGAGATCATAGGGGTCAGTCAGGGACTTATGTGCAAAAAGGCATTTGGGAAACAACAGGTCATTCAGAAGATTAGGTATAGAGTATAGTGAGGGAGGGGTTGGGAGTGGTAAGAAAGATATAAGAAAGTAATTAGAGAGTAGACAAGACATTGAAGGATGAAAAGTTAAGAAGGGTAACGAGTGACACAGGCTGTCTTCCAAGGACAGGGGCAGTCAGAGGAGAGTGAAGCGTCTACAGGAAGGGCAGCGAAGGGAAGGGGAGAGAAGTCAGGAATCCATCAAGGAACTGAAAATGTCATTCATTCATCCATCCATCCATCCATCCATCCATCCACTCATTATTTTGTTCATTTTTTCACAAATAAAAATTAAGCATCCACTGTGTGCTTAGCAGTGTCTTAAGGAGTGAGAAGTGGGGACAGACTCAAAAACTGGTTATAGTGCATTGTGATCCGCGCTGTAATGGAAGTTTGCACAAGACGCTATGGAGGCAAGAGGGAAAGAGGTGGCTGGGCGAGTTAGGAAAGGATTCGCAGGCAATGGGACATCTCAACTGGATTTGAAAGGATGAGTTGGAGATTAACAGAGACAAAGGGTGAACACCTTAAAAAAGAGAGACGAGAGCAACAAGGTAGCTTTTGTTTGGGGAGTGAGGAACCATTAGAAGTAGATGGTAGACGGGTGAAGGGACAAGAGAAAGGAAGAGGAGGTGGGATTTAGAGGGGACGCGTTTTGATTCCCAAGCTAGGAATTGGAAAAGAATTCCCTAGCCCAATGGCCATCCTGTTCTTAAGGTCATATATTATCAGTTAGCAGTTTTGAATAATACCTGCCATCCTCATTCATGCTTTCAAAGAACCTCTTTTACTGTATACCTCATTGTTTCCATGTATATAGGCTAGATTAACTTTCCTAGATATTACCTACAGAGCATCATTTATCTTTTTGCCACATTTTCATATTGTATATATTCAATATCTATGTGTACATATACATGATAAATATATATTGTATGTATACATTTTCAAGGACCTCTTCTATAAAGGTTGCAGTACAAACCGCCCCTTTTTGTTACAAAATCATAAGCATGTAATTCTGTAACATAACAATATCACACTCAAGCACACCATATGACATTTTAGGTGAAATGTTCAAATTAAAACTATAAATCATTACACCCATATTATTACCCTACCAACCATACTCAAGCAGACGTTACTTCTACCAGACCCTATATTATAGCCATAATTGTTAGTATGATTTTCTCCTTATAATCGAGCTCAGAAGCCACCCTCTAACTTCATTTCCTGCCCAATCAGTCACCCTTGCCTGTTTTTAACCCCTTGTTCCTCGGGATTTTATTGGTGTTTGACTTGTCTATCTCCACTTCATGTCCTCGATGGAATGAGTTTTGTGTATATGTGCAGTGATCCTGTGACCTGATCAAATGCTCTTTGCCCCCAAAAGTAAACACTTTTTTAAGAGATTAAGACAATGTAATGATTACTGAAACCTTATTTAATCCTTAATTACATTATGCTGAGTATTTTGCATGCACTTTCTCAGTTAATCTTCACAGCAAACTCCCCGAAGAAGATTGCGTTGTTATCAGCATGTCGCAGGTGGACACACCGAGACACAAGGACATTGAGGTATTGCCTAAGGTTGCTTACTACCCAATGGCAACTGGCAGAGCCAGGGTTTGAGCTAATTAATTTTGGCTCTAGAGCCCAGACCCTCAATCAATGTGTCTTACATAAGACACCACCGATAATCACAAGTAGTGTACAGGGAGAGTTTACTGCATGCCAGGGACAGTGTCAAGTGCATGAAGTGCCTTATCTCAGCAAGTTCTTGTGACTCCCCAGTGGTAGAGGCACTTTTATTATTACCCATTTCTCAGATGAGAAAATGAAGGCTTCAAGGCAATAACTAGCTCGCTCCAAGCCATTTAGCATTTAGAGTGGTGGGGCTGGACTTAGAACTCAGGTAACTTAAGCCAAAGTCCATGCGCATGGTCTGTTGGCTATACCATCTGTAACACCTGTGGGAGGCCTTTCCTTTTAACTGAGCTTCTTGTTGAAAATGTAGCGATGACGCTTGGGGTCTGGTTATAGGTAATCCACTTACTACCTTTATTGATGTTATTACCATCTTAAGGAGAGGAAGGGCCTATCTCCAGTAAGTATTGAACACTGCCAGATACTGAGCACCGAGCTAGTGTTTTTATTAATATCTTACTGAATTAACCCGACACTTTCCAAGGGAATGATTATCACCCAGTTTTCAGGTGGGGAATCGCCCATATCAGTGTTTCTCAGGACCACGTCACCGATCAGAGAAAGAGTCCCGATTGAGACTGACTGAGGTTTCTCTAATTCTTCAAAACCCATTATTCCTTGGAGCTTCTAGTGCCAGTTCCTGGCTTGTCCCCACTCCTCCACCTGAGGAGAAAACACAAAACTACTCTTGTTACAGATGCATTATTCCTTCCCCCACTGCCAGGGCTCACAGAGAAGGTGCCTGTCTGTCATGCCCACTGTCCAAGTGACAGTGTCCCTGTCCTCTGCTTGTCAGCTGCACTCTCCTAGGAAGAGGATTTGCTCCCAGGAGGAGGATTTACGGCTTCAGCGTCATCAGCCTGGCGCCCTAACCTCCCCCCCACTCACCTTCGCCAGAATGAGCAAGACTTGTAAGTTCACAACACTTATGATTAAGCTTTAGGAGCCAGTCCCTCCCCCAGTCTTCACAAGACACTGTGACACGTAGACAGCGGCGCAGACACACGCACGTCCCCATTCATATCCCTTAATTATGGCTATCTAAAACACCAGATTTTTTTTTCATCACAGTAGCGGTCAAAGCTCTGGACTCTGCCACCAGACCATCTCGGTTCAGATACTGCCTGTGACACTGACTAGCGATGTAATCTTGGGTCACCTCTCTGTGCCTCAGTTTTTTACTGGTGAAATAGATATATATTAGTGCCAATTTCATAGGGTTGTTCTGAGGATCTACTTAACAAAGAACGCAAAACTGTGCCTGCAACATATTAAATGCTCAATAAACGTTGCCTCTTTTGTCATTACACCTTCCTCCTCCTCCTCCACCTCCTCCTCAGTACATTAATGTGCATTGCTTCTCAGTCGGTCCACTTCTCAGGAATGTTCTTTTTTCAACTAGAGTCCAGGAACATTGTCCTGGAAGGTGACGTTGAGCCTGATGGTGGACCTTACTCCTCCCAGAGATTTTTTTTTTCAAAATAACAATAATTTTCATTCATTGAACAGCCTGTTCTATGCCAGGTGCTACAATGCTGTAATAGGTTGTGACAGATCTGTTCCTTTTTCCACTCCCCAACCCCCATATCCTTATCCATTCTTCGCTCTTCCCTTGCTCATCTCTGTGTCACAAGGGGGCTGCGTTTCCCGTGATCCTGCGCAGCTGACGTCTGGCGGGGTGTATTCAGTGGGAGGCATGTAGAAGACTGGCAGGCCGGAGGGAGGGAGAACTCGTACATTCATCAACTATGATATGTGATAGCCAAGCTCTGGCGTCCTATGATTAGCATTCATTCAGGCTCCCGCATCAGTGCATCTGTGCAGTAGCTCTGCTCCGAGCTGTAGCAGTGGAGGGAAAGATGCTCCATGCTTCAGTTTTTGCAAGTTATCCTCAGGTCCTCTACTTCATGTGTCTCTCATTCTTCAGGGACTAGTCAACTGCCCAGGGCACATTCTTCCCATTACGATGCCTAAGGTGCAAGTGAGCAAGTCTACCTGTGTAAGCATGTCGTTTTAAAACCCTGCTCCTGTCATGTCTGCTAATATCTCTTGACCAAAGCAAGTTGCATGGTCCAGCCTGCCATGGATAGAGTGGGAAAATGTACTTTTCCCATTGACGTTTGGGGCGGGGAGAAATATTTTTGAGTACTAAGTAATCTATCACACCAGGGTATGTCTTCCGTCATTCTCTGCCTCATCTCTGCTTCTGCTTGGGGCTCTGCCTCCTTAATGACTCCAGTTTCCCCTGACAGGCATGTTTAGGTTTGAGCTTTGGCTGATGACTTTGAGCCCTGGGCTCTGGTAGTGCCACCCTTTCTCTTTGTCCCTCCAACTCGTGGCAGCATCCTGCTGTTTCCAAGTTCTACTTTGCCTCACTCCCTTTTATGCTTAATTTTCTGCTTTATTTGTTTATTATAATGAAAGCTCACATAGATTTCAGTACTAAATAATACACAAGGACTGTATATTAAGTATTAGTGGTAAATAATACACACGGAGTGTACAGCCTCCCTCTCAGCCCAGCTCCCAGAGTTGGCACTGTCAGTTGCTTTTTGCATTTCATCCAGGGAATTTCCTAGTAACTCTTATAATTTAAAACTCATCGCCTTATGAGGGAGGTAATATTATTCCCAGTTTACAGTTGAGGCAAGTCACATTGTGCAAATTTGGGAAAGTTGCTGAATCTTTCTGAATCTGCATGCCCTCATGAAATGCAGACATTATAATAGTAACTAGGTCGAAGGTCAATCAATACACTGACACAGTGTGCACAGAATGTTTAACTAGCACATTATAGGAAATATTTTGATTGTTTGGCAATAATAATGTTGATAAAAATGTTACTAGAGTAGTAATTATTGTGAGTAGTGTTTCCCAAGGCCATCCAGAGACTTGGGGGCAGAACCGGCCTCAGAACACGCATCTTTTGCATTTTCATGTAAACAGTAGCCACATTTATAGGGGAGAGTTGGGGCTTCTGAGAAAAATTTCTAAAGGCTTCGTCTCCCTGCAAGACCACTGAAGAAGACTTGAAATAGCTGTTGTCAACCCTTTTGTTATCTGGGTACATTAGTCTTCGCTCGGCTTGGTCAGATTCAAAAAGTCAGATGATAACTCCTCTTTCAGGATGCCTCCCCGGTCACTCCACTTGACCAAACCCTTCTTGACCCTGCTGGACTACCCAGCATGCATGTGGTTAGCAAACTGGAACATATACGAGATTTCCTGAGTGTCTTGCAAAAATACACATTCTTGGGTCTTGCCCCAATCTGGTGACTCTTAAGACATCCAGGTAGGGTCCAGGGTTGGCATTTTTAGCAAGCACGTTGGGTGATCTTCTGTAGGGATTTACGGCCACAGTTTAGCAAAGCTTCCCAACCTGATTTAGGTTCATTCAGTCATTCAAGAAGCATTGACAAAGTGCCAACTCCATCCTGGGCACTAAGAGAGCCAGTGAAGATAGAGATATAAGTAAGGCAAAATCAGCGTTCTCAAAGACTGGAGTCTGGGGTAGGGGACAGACGGGGACAGAATGGAAAAAAGAGAGAGTTTATAATATATGGGAAAAACAGAACATGCCACAGAGGCAAGTACAGGTGTCTGTGGAACACAGACTTGGAAAATGAGAGAGGGTTTTGTTGTTGCTTATGTAAAAGTCTGACAAGTGATTAACCCTGAGCTTCGTGGAGCAGGCCTGGGTACACACCACAAGGGCCAAAGCAGGGAGGAGACAATGTCTGAGACAGAGCACCTTCTGCAAGAGCCATATTGTTCCTTCACCAGCTGTAGTCCTCGGGCATGTTAACAGCTGTTGCTACGGGCTTAATTTCGGTGTGCGTTTGGGAAATGGGGCCAGTAGATGCACTTAAATCATGGGGGGTATGGAATAAAACACACACCCACAAACGTTCATATGAACATCATGAATGGATATCAGAGACACTACACATTTGGAAAATAGGTTGTTGTTGTTGTTTTTTTAAAGAAAAACAGGATGCTATATGGTTAAAGCCATAAAGCTGTGCAGAAATACTGTATTCTCATTGGATGTGCATTATAGTTCCGTTACTGCATGTGAACACTTGCTACCCAAACAAGTGAATAAATTGTAGATAAAGCCAAGTATCTTGTCAGAAAAAGAAGTTATAAATAAGGAAAGGAGAAAAGCTAGAATGAACTTAGTAACATGGGATGGGGATTGGCAGCATCAGGGTGAATTTATGGATCTAAAATGCACACAGGTAGATACAGAGAGAAGTAAACTGCATATGTGTGTGTGTGCGCATATTTCTCCTAACTCAGGCCACTGAGAGAACTTAAGCAATACCACTGACCTCAAACTAATCATGAGAAAACATCAGACAAACCCAAATTGACAGACACTCTACA
The DNA here is from genome assembly GCA_004026545.1 of Mormoops blainvillei. Taxonomy (NCBI): domain Eukaryota; kingdom Metazoa; phylum Chordata; class Mammalia; order Chiroptera; family Mormoopidae; genus Mormoops; species Mormoops blainvillei. The sequence goes on along the minus strand of PVJD01003511.1, from coordinate 14,341 downwards.
AAAACTGATGAGTACCCATCAAAAATATCAGTCATGAAAAACAAGGGAAGAATGAGAAGCTCTCACATTTTCAAGGACTCTAGGGAAATGTGGCTAATACTTCTATGGAATGTGGGATTCCGGACTAGACTCTGGAATGAGAAACGGGCTTCAGGCAAAATCTGGTAGTAGGCCACGGTGTTACTTCTTGATTTCGGTAACTGAACTGTGGTTAAGTAAGTTATTAATATTGTAAATATAAACACTGTGCTATTTTTGTAACTTTTCTGTGAGTCTAAAAGTATTTTAAAATAAAAAGTTTAATGAAGGGGGGAAGATAATCTCGTTGCTTCCTCCACAGTACTGGACATTCAGTACAAATTTAATACATGCCTGTAGAATTGTTTTGCCACCGTACCCTTGATCAATCATTCCCCCGCCCTTGGGATGCTGTTCTCTCATCCTCACACACCCTGGTTCATTTTATGGCGTTATGTGTGGCCGTGAATTCTTTGATATTGTTGTGAACTGTTTGTTAGTACGTAAGCGTCTAAAGAGGAAACAAAGGTAAACACGGGGATCGAGGGGCCATTGCGATGTCCTTCAGGCCCAGTACGGGCATTGTTGGGGGCTTGGAGACCGTGGGCCAGCTCCGGCATTTTAGAGACACACGTCCTGCTCTGCACTCCCTAGGCAGGGGGCAGCAGACGACAGAGAGTGATGCGCGGGAGGCCCTGTGAGTTAGGCTGGCTGGGAGGCGCCCAGGAGCTGTCCGTGGTCGGGAGATGTGTCCAGGGCCCAGCCTGGCCAAGGCGTTGCTGTAGGTGTGTTAGATTCTGAGGGGTGTTGCTGGTCATTGAATATGACCCCCAGGGTGCCAAGCACTGCGGGGGGGTGTGTGTGTGCGTGCGCGTGTGTGTGTGCACCCATAGAAAAGCTGGGCTCCAAAGACCTGCACTGCCGTGAAAGGCAGACCGGGCTCACTCCAGAGCCCGGGACCTGGAGTGACGTGGGCCCCATGGAATTGACACTTTCTCCGTAGCATTTTTCACAAAGTGTTGTTCCAACTATATATACGATATAATTTTCCATGGCTTGTTAAAAATTCAATTGTCAAGCCTTGCCTAACCAGACCTATTAAATCAGAATCTAAGGCAAAGGTTGAGGGGAAGAAAGAGGGTGAAAATATTCATTTTTAAAAAGCTTCGTTGGTGATTCATATTCACCCTAAAGTTACAAAATAATTTTCTATCTGATCCAAGTGTAGAAATATTTATGGGGTGGGTCACTAGAGCTACTGCTTGTGTTTGCTTGTAGCTCTCTCTTTAAAGTATTCCTTTTCCCAATATGCATTAAAATGTGCATATTTTACTACGTTAGTTCATATACATGCATATAATTTATAAACAAATATACATATATTTATCCATGTGTTGTTTATTTCATTCGACAAAGGTTTGCTGAGCGCTCACGATGCCCAAGGCTCTGTTCTAGGCACTTCGGACGGCGTGGAGGAAGACAAAGTCTTTACCCTCATGGAGCCTATGTTTTTCTCATGAAGGCGAGGGAGAGACAGGGACAGATGTACTGATGATACATGTCTACATTTTTTTAAATTTATGGGGTAATTGATTTCCTAAAGTTTAGAAATCCCTCATTTAGGCTGAGTGTCACAATCAAGTTCATCTCATTCTGTACAAACCCAGCATATTTCTTGGAGTCGGGCTGGATATTCTTTTGTGTTTCCAGACGGTGCTGCTACCCAGCACCCCGTTGGTCCCAAGAGGAATGGCCTGTTTGTACACTCTGGTCCCTGCTCCGTCTCAGGAGCCCTGTGGCTCCATTTTTTCTTCCTTAAAAAAACAGGCAGTGTGGAGTCTCTGCCATTCTGCTGCTGTGACAATAAATGAGTGTGTGTTTCTCTAGGAGGAGCTGAAAAAAATACGAAGTGATTCCTCCCCCAACATGCATTTTTTTTTTAAATCAAAAGTGCTGCTTTGTACTTATCTGGTGCCCGCTTCCCAGGAAGAAGAATTTAATATTAGATCGGCAACTCCCTCAAACACTGGATAAAAGAATAAAGGAGAGCTCTTCGCGCTGCATGGCCTTACTGGAGGCCTCTCAGCATAATGTGTGAGCTCCAGCGTGTCACCATATTTTACAGCAACACTGATGGTTTTGCCGGGTGCTTTTGAGTCGGGCAAACAGAACTCATATTTCAACCCAGGCCCAGTTTGCATAGCACAAATGATAACATCTCATCTTTCAAAGCTGCCTGCCCTCTTGGGATTCCTCACATTCGGTTCAAATCATCCTGCTCCCCATAATAAAAGATGTTCTGTAATTAGTGTAAACAGGTCCTAAAGCCCATCAGAATTGTTGACTATTGTAGGCTTGCAGGCAAAGTGATGGCACATCCAAGTCCTGACAGAGCAGGTTGTCGTGTATTGTCACCTCTTCGCCACTTGGGCAGCAGAGATATTCCCATGTCAGGGGAATACAGATGGTTCAGCAATTTGGCTTGGAAATAGTATATCCTGCTGCTAAGAAGCAATGTTGGAGCCGTAAAACTGTAGTCTTAGGATAAGAGGAAAAAGAGATTATTTATTTACTAAGAGATATCTAGACAGGGACCATCATCAACCACTGTGTACTGAGCATCCACTCTGTACCAGCCACTAGGCTCGAAGCAATGGGCAGCAACGGTCCAGAACCCTACCTCGGGGGGTTTATGGCCCGTAGGAAACACAGACAGCTGCATCAGCAAGTACAGCAGAAAATGTGATGAGCGCCAGAGCAGAAAAGGCACAGCGCTATTGGGGAAGTAACTGAGGGCCTCATACCTCAGATGATTTTTAATGTGCTTCTGAGTTTGAGAATGTTCTAGGTCAGGGGTCAACAGACGATGGCTCACGGACCAAATATAGCCCACCACCTGGGTTTTTTTTTCTTTAAAAAAAATTGAAATGTTTCTTGAGCTAGTTTGTAGATTCACATGCAGTTATAAAAAATAATACAGCAAACCTTGTACGGTGTGCCATTTTCTTTAAGGATATCATTTTATGGAACTGGAGTATAGTTTCATCACCTGGAAATTGACATCACTACAACCCACTGACCTCATTCAGATTTTTTTCCATTCTCCTTGCGCCCACTTTTGTGTGTGTGTTATGTGCTGTACAGCTTTACCTCCTGTGCGGGTTTGCCTGCTGACCACCACAGTTGCCACGGTAATAAACGGCTGCGGCACTGCAGGGGTCCCTCATGCCTTCCTTCCCTGACCACATCTACCTGCCTTCTGGTCTGGTGGCCTTAACCACTGAGCACCACTAATCTAACCTTCATTTCTAAAGCATTGTCATGTCAAAATGTTATATAAATGGAATCATGCTGAATGTAACCTTTTGGGATTGGCTTTAAAAATATTATTTTCTCCAGGATGAATCGCTTGGGAATTCATCCAAGTTATTTTGTATATCAGTAGTTTATTCTTTTTTTTTTTTGCTGCTATATATGATATATATTATATATCTCAATTATTATATATATAATATATATATATCTCAGAATTATTTAACCAGTCACTGTTGAAGGACACCTGAAATGATTCCATATTTTTGCTCTTCCATATACAGTTCCTATAAACATCCATGTATAGGTTTTTATGTGAGCAGAAGTTTTCTTTTTTCTGGTATAAATGTACAAGAGTAAAATTGCTGGGTGCTATGGTAATTGAATCTTTAATTTTTTAAGAAACTGAAAGTTTGCCTTTCAGAGTGGCTGTACCATTGCATATTCCCACCAACACTGTAGCAGTGACCCAGTTTCTCTGTGTCCTCACCAGCATTTAGTGTTGTCACTATTTTTTATTTTAGCCATTCTGATAGGTATTCAGTGGTAGCTCATTGTGACTTTACACTTCCCGATGCTAATGATGTTGAGGATCTTTTCATACACTCACTTTTCACCTGCGCATTCTCTTCAGTGAAGTGTCAGTTTCTGTGCTTGCCTCCCTTTTTATTGGATTTTTTCTTTACTGTCCTGTTTTGAGACTTCTTTCTATATTCTACTGCTTGTGCTTTGTCAGATATATGGCTTAACAAATATTTTCTCCCACTTTAACTTGTCTTTTTTATTTTCCTCGCATTGGATTTCACCCAGCAAAAGTTTTTTCTTTTTTTAATTTCAATTAAATCCAGTTTACCAATTTTGTTTTCCATGTATGGCCTGTGCTTTTGGTATCATATCTAAGAACTCTTTGCCTCAACTTAAATATCAAAGATCTCTCCTATGTTTTCTCTAAAAGTTTTCTAGGTTTACACTTTACATTTGAGTCCATGGTTCCTTTTGAGTTATTTTTATATATGGTGTGGGACTTAGGTCACAGCTCATTCTGCCCCTGTTGAGGATTTTTTGTATCTGTGCTCATTTGAGACATTGGCCTGTAGTTTTCTTTTCTTGTAGTATTTTTGAACAGTTTTGGGGTCAGGGTAATACCGGCCTTGTAAAATGAGCTGGGGAGTATTCTCTTCTGTTTTTTACATTATGTAAAATTAATGTGAATTCATATTTAATGTTTCGGTAGTGTCCTTCAATGAAACCATCTGGCTCTGCATATTTGTTTTTCAGGAGTTTTTAATTACAAATTCCATTTCTCTAATGATTGTGGGACTATTGTGATTGCAGTTTCATTTTGGATGTGTTTTGGTAGTTTGTGGCTTTTGAGGAATCGGTTCATTTCTTCTATGTTGTCAAATTTATGAGTATAAAGTTGTTTGCAGCATTTCTTTATTATCCTTTCGATGGCTCCAGGACCTGCAATGATACCCCATTTTATTATTGATGTTGGTGATTTGTGTCTTCCCTCATTCATTCTCTCTCTCTCTCTCTCTCGTCTTCCTGGAGATTCATGAATTTTATTTTTTTTTTGGAGACAGCTTTTTGTTTCATTGATTTTCTACTACTTTCTTATTTTTAATTTTATTAAATTCTGTTTTTATCTTTCTTAATCCTTTACTTGGGCTTATTTTACTCTTCTTTTTCTAGTTTTTTGAGATAGGAATTTAGGTTATTGTTTTGAAATCTTTCCCATTTCTAATGTAAACATTTAGGATATTAATTTCCCTAAAATAACATTTTAGCTACATGCCACATGTAGTGATGTGTTGTATTTTCATTTTCATCCAGTTCTCTATATTTTATAAATTGACTGTGAGATATCCTCACTGGAGCATGGATTCTTTAGATGTACATTGTTTCATTTCCACGTTTAGAGATTTTCCCGTTGCCCTTCTACGACTGATTTCTAGTTAGGCACCATTATGGTCAGAGAACACGTTTCGTTTGACTCAAATTCTCTTAAATTTGCTAAGATTTGCAGTATGGTCTAGATATGACATCTTGGTGAATGTCCCGTGGCCACCTGAGGAAAGAAGTGTATCCCACTGCTTTTTCGTGGGCGGGTGAAGTGCTCTGCAGACTCTTCTGGCTGATTGTGTTGCTTAAGTCTCCCATGTCCGTGCCGATTTTCAATCTAGCAGTTCTGTTAGTTGCCAAGAAAGGTGCTGGCATCTCCAGCTGTAACTTTAGATTTGCCTGTTTCTCCTTTCTGTTTATCAATTTTTGCCTCAGGTGGTTTGGGTGCTGTCGTGTATTGTGTACACAGAATCATTATGTCTTTCTAGTTACTGATGCTTTTATCATTATGATATAATATGACTCTTAGTCTCTAGTAATTTTTTCTCAGAAATCTACTTTGTCAGATATTGATATAATCACTCCTGCTTTTAAAAAGTCTTTGTGATACGTCTTTTCTGTTCTTTTACTTTCAAATGACCTGTGTTGCTGAATTGAAAGTGAACTTCTCATTAACAACATACAGCTGAAGTCTGTCATTTTTATTTGTTTGTTTGCTTTCTATTTGTTTCCTCTGTTTTTCTTGTCGTTTTGAGAGTTACTTGACATATTTTAGGATTCTATCTTGGCTTATTTACAGTGTTTTTGAGTGTATCTTTTCTTTGAGTGTATAATTTTCTCAGTGGTTGTTCTGGGTATTAAAATATACAAATGTGACTTAAAACTCCCACTAATATCATCATTTTACTACTTCAGCTGCAGTATGGAAAACCCACTTGGATTTAAGGCCCTTTTCCTTGCTGACTTTTAAATGTCTTTCATCCTACATATCAGATGGTGGTGTTAATTTTTGTTGCAGTCATTGAATATGATTTATAAAACTTATGAAGAAGAGTACCCCATTTATGTATTCCTCTTGCTAATCTTACTTTTCTTTTGTCTTTCCTCCTGTTACTCCAATATTCCTTCTTTTTTCTTTTTCTTTCTGTTTGAAGAGCTGCCTTTAAGGGTAAGTCTGCTGGAGACAAATTATTTTAATTTCATTATATTTTAGAATATTTTTATTTACCTTTAATTCTTGGAGGGCAGTTTCACTGGATATAGATCTAGCCACTTTCTTCGTCTTGCATGGTCTCACATGAGAAATTCTCTTTTATTTGAATTCCAGCAGAGGCAATATGTCATTTCTCTCTGGCTGCTTTTAAGATTTTTTTCTTTGACTTTCGTTTTTAAACTTTTAATTGTGATGGGTTTTGGTGTAGATTGCTTTTGGTTTATCCTCCTTGGAGTAATCTCAGCCTGTTGTATTCAAAGGTTTGTGTCTTTTGCCAAATTTATGAAGTTTACAGTCATTATTTCTCCAAATATTGTTTAGCCCAATTCTTTCTTTCCTTTCTTTCTACTACTCTGACGTGTGAGTGTTGTATCTCTATTATTGTCCCACAGATCTTTTTTTTTTTTAATTTTCTAGTCCATTATGTCTCTGCTGTTCAGATTGGGTGAATTCTATTGTTCTGTCCTTAAGTTTATCGATTCTGTCCTCTAACAGCTCTGCTCTTGTATTATTGAGCCTCTCCTGTGAGGTTTTTAAAGTTTTTCTGTTATTGCATTTCTCAGTTCTGTAAGTTCCATTTGATTCCTCTTAAATAACTTCTATTTATTTGCTGAAGTTTAAAAAATTGTTTCGAGACAATTTATAAATGATTGTCGAAGTATTTTTGTGATAGTTGCTTTAAAAATCTTTGTCCAATATTGGACTGAGGTCAGTGTCGGCATCAAGTGATTGGCTTTTCTCATTCCGGTTGTGATTTGCTTGGTTCCTGGTGCAATGGTTGACTTTGCAAATTGTATCTGTTATATCTATTCGTTGTGAGACACTGGGTTTTATTTAAATCGTTTATTTTAGCAAGCCATCACCTTGTTTGGGTTTTGCATGTGGGTCAGCCTACTTTTGTGGGCTCTGGTTCCAAAGGAAATACAATTTTGGGGGACTTTGCAGTGTTGTCTGTGGTCTGCCTGGTTTATTTGGTCCTACCAGAGTCCCCGTTGGGTCCCTGCTGATGCTACCTAATGGGGTGGCAGGGACTTTCTCAGCACTGGGGAGAGGCTGCTGGATGTCTCATTGTGAGGATGAGCTGCGGCGAGCTTTTCCTGCGGGTGAGTCTTGGTTGCCCTGGCATCTCCAGGCAGGTGAGCAGAGTCTCAAGCCTGTGGGTGTGAAGAGGCTTTCTGGACAGGGTGCTGCCTACTGCTAAGATTCCCCTGTCAGTTCTGCCTGCTGGTCGTGCTCTCTCGGCAGAAAAGGGGAGTCTCTGGCAGAGTAAGAAAGGAGGGTACTTCGCCCACGGTGGTTTAGTCTTACCTGGTGCTGTCAGAGGGTCTACTGTTGGATCTGGTGGAAGAATGAACGTGTGCGAGATGCCTTCTGTTATTATGTCTGGGTGGCCTCCTGTCGGAGAGGTGGTACAAGATGCCCAGCCACTGTCCCGTCCCTGCCGTCCTGGGGTCCCAAACCTGCTCACCTTCTTCTCACTACGTGTCACTCACAGTTCTCCTTTCCTTGTCTCTTGTGTCATTTCTTTTTCAGGGTTTATAGTTGTGCTTAATGGGGAGGGGCAGGGAAAGCCAGGCCTATGTCATTTCCTCTGGGCCAGAAGTCCCATCTCCTGCTTTTGTAAATAATGGTCTCTCGGAACACAGCTGCTCCCATTCATTTTCTATATTGTCCCTGGCTTCTCTGTGCTACCCCAGCAGGGTTCAGTAGTTATGACCGTGCCCTTGCCCGACCTTTTCGCTGAGAGACACTGAGGCCGAGCGAGTGTAAAATATTTATTAGCTGGCCTTTTACACAAAAAGCTTGCCAACTCCTGGTCTAGATGACCCACTGACCAAGAGGTCATGGTTGAGAGATTTCAAACAACCAGCCCAGCCCCTTGGCCAAGTATTTATTTAGGCAACATCCGCTAACCCAGACAAAGACCTAATTAATAACCAAATACTTTTCAAAGTGCTTTCATGTTGGTTATCTCATTCGGTGCCTCCATTAATGGATTAATAGCACCCGTGTTGTATAAATTAGAAAAATGAGAACCTGGGAGTCCTAATAATGACTCCCAGGAGTTTTACAGTATGTAGGTGCTAAGCCAGGACCCCACCTCTGACCTCATGACCCCTAGTTTGTATATTGCACTGAATTGCAAGACAAAGCGTAGTCCTTGTTACCCGGTTCCTTAGAGAGCTCATAGCATATATGCAGATATTGCGTAAGACCCTACAAAAGATGAAGATGTGGCGAAAATACTAGAGAGCATACAGTGAGACCCTAATAGAATTACATAATTAAGAATTACATAATTAGGCACTTTTTTTCCTGTTATTCTCCATAATTTCCATATGTTAAAAACTGATTCACCTAGATACCTCTTCAAGTCATCCAACAGCTAGTAATTTTAGGTTCCTTATGTTTTACTGAGGATTTTCACAATCATTACGTCATTTAATTCTCCAATAATCCTGTGAGGCAGGTGTTAGTTCTCCTTTTACAGAAGAGATATTTGGAGTTTACTGAAATAAACCATAGCTAGAATTTAAATCCAGGTCTGTCTGGTATTTATTATGACACGAAACAGGCTTGCATAAGATATTAGACATAGAATAGAGCCGTTTAATCCCATGGGTGGGGAAACTGAGTCTTGGGGAGTAGAAGAAAACCATGTCTTAAGGCTGGAAACCCTGTGGCTATGATTTTATTTCTCTCCCTTTGTACAAGCTTTTAGACTGGTTTAAAATTCCATTAGCAATCGCTGTGGAATGAAAAAAGTAAAAAAATAAAAATAAAGAAAAAGACATTGTTCTTATGAAAGAAAAGAGAGATTAGGAGCCTTTCATTTGCTTCTTATCACCTGCTTTTCTGCTAAAGGGTATTTGAAGAGAGAGTTCATTTTGCTCACGGCAAAGGGGAGGCCTTTTCATACTTTCCCAGCTGGCCAAGATCACCTGGCTTCCAATTGGAGAGATGTGAGTAATTCTTTATCTAGAGATTACCAACCCGTGCTCCTAACTAATCCTCTGTCCCCGGGGGCTGGGGAATGTGACGTTACGTTTATTTATAGACGGGGTCATGTGGAAACAGGGCGCACGTTGCCTCTGATAGGCACAGACAGTTTTCCCATCTGCTTGCACGTGTTAGGGGTTTAGGGAAGGAGGAGCAAGATTCTTTCTGACTCTAAATCTGAAGAAAAACCTGGCAGCCCGGGGATGGCTTTCTAATGGTAGTATTTGTCTGTTGACACTGTGTGTCCATGCATGTGTGTGCATTTGTTTGCACAGATGTGCCTTTGTATGCATTTGTGTGTGTGTGGGGTTGAAAGGGCATATGCATTGAATATTTGTGATTGTGCAGGGGATGGGAGATTTTAGGTGTGCCGAAAGGTGTGGGTTGTGTGTGTCATGTGCTGTGATTTTGCATATGTGTTTGCTCATGTGTGGAATGTAAGCTGGGTAGACTTACTTGCTCATTTGACAGGTACCGTGAACATGAGTCATGTAGCATACCTGTATGAGCTCTGGTCATGCTTACGTCAGTCTGTGTGGATTTTCCTCCTAATTTTAGGTGATAAGTTCTTTCAGAAGAGAGGAAAATTCCACTCTTTGGACCTCTCTTCTCGCATGGAACTTAAGTCTAAAGGGATATCGGTTTCATATCTAGGCCAGATGGATCTGCGAAATGGATTTGAGCCTAGTCTGAAGAAGGGTTTGTGCCGTATCCTTGGGCCAGCATCTCGAGATAGGACGGACTCTTTATCCAGGAGGGGAAGAGAGCCAGGAGTCAAATCAGAGCCCGTGGACTGGCTTCACTTTGCCTTAGACAGCCTTGGGCGGAGCTCTGAGGGACGAGGCAGTGGGCGCTCACTCCCCAGAGCTGGCCAGAGAGAAGGCTGGGAGTTCGGTCATGCGCGCTCTCTTTGGCACCCTTGTCAAAAGTCAATAGACCACAGATGTCCATGTTTATTCCTGGGCTCGCGCTTCTCCTCCATTCGTCCATATGCCTCTCCTAGTATTTTCAACACACTAGTTCTGCGTAGGTGGAACGTGTTCCAGGGGTACAAGCAGAGGATTATGTGAATGCCGAAGGGGCCTTCGGAGTCCAAGTTCATCCTCACCCCACCGGGGGGAATCGCACCACAGCTTCCCCTGCGAAGGGTCCCCCAGCTGCCATTTACACAGCACACGAGTTCCTAGGAAGCATCCTCCAGTGGAGGCCAGGCCAGGCCTCTGTGTAACTTCTTCCTGTCTCTGTCCTTGCGGCTTATGAAATGCAAATGACTCTCTTTCACTTGAAGGTAGGGTTATGTAATAGAAAGAAGACCAGTTTGGTCCTGATTTAAATTCTACCTTGTCACTGACGAGTTATGAAATCTCAGGTACGGGATCTTCCTCAGAGCTAGTTTCCTTATGTGAGAAATATAAGTGAGGACAAGGGCCATGCCTCACAAGGAGCATTGCACAGACCCAATGAGATAATGAGTTTAAAGTACAGACGTTTCCTGGATCACCCCAGCTCTCCTGTTCTCCAGCCGCAGCAGCCGCAGGCCCGTGGTCCTCAATGGCTCTGCACTTCATGTTATTTACCAACCCCTAGGATTCTGTTTTCTGTCTTCTAGATGGGCTTCAGTTTGTTGACACTGCTTGGAAAATGACGTGGTGCTCAAATCTGAACACAGGGCCCCAGCTGTGCTCTGAGCAACCCAGGGGCCCCAGGATGCTACCCCCCTTTGTGAGGAACGGCGGAGCTCAATGAAAGCGGTGCCCGCCGGCCTTAGCTCGCCATGGCCACATCCCACTGCCGCTGTGCTGACTCGTGGTGTGATTTTATCATTAAGTCATTAAGGAAGTTCATGATCTCTCCCAGCCTCCCTCATCCTGTACTTAAGCAGGTAATTTTTGACCCTGCGGGGATTTAGCACACATTTAGTCAGAAGAAATAAAATTTATTTTCCTCACCAAGGCCCTCTGCAATCTGGTTCCGGCTTATGTCTCATTTCCTGCCACTCTTCTTACTTCTCTCACTCCAGTCCCTCTGGTCTCTAGTTCCGGCGACTCACCAAGGCTGTCCCCTTCTCAGGGACCTGGTACAAGGTACTCTCTTGGCCAGGAATGCTCCCCCTGCTTTCACAGTTTCTCATGACTGCCTCCTCCTGGTGCAGGCTCTGCCCAAACTCCAAATCCAAAGCCTCTGAAGAGCCCCGCCCCCGCCGCACCCCTGCATCTACACTCCATTTCATCCTACCCCAGAGCACCTGTCACTGTCGGCAGCGGTCTTACTGGTGCGCTGGGTTATGGTTGGCCCCCTGACCAGCCTTGGCGGTGTGCTCAGCAGAGCAGCTGGAGATGCCTTGTCGGCCTCGCTCATCTCTGAAGGCCCAGTGTTTAGCACAGGGCCTGGCACAGGGCAGCAACCGACGAGCAGTTTTTGAGTGAAACGATGCATGCACGTGTGGACGAGTTTTATCCTGTTGCATATCATCTGATTGGATTTGGTCACTTTGGTGGAACCTCTAAATTTGATTTTTTGGATCACACGTATCTAGTTTTCAGCATATGTCATCTACCCATTTCTTCAGTGTGCCTACCCTTCACCAAATTATTGATGAAAATATTGATGAGGGTGGGTCCTGGGATAAACACACCAACAAGCCACTAAGGACCCCCCAATATGTTGGAATATGCTGTGGGGCACAAGGAGGATTGCTGTAGAGTAGGGTGGTGAGCCAGTGCAAAGCCAGCCTTGCCAAAGGAACAGGAAGCCACTGTGCCTGTCCTCCATTGGTTGGGCTTCTGTGAGATCCAAAACCGACAGCGCATGGTGCCAGGAACAACAATAACAAGGACCCAAATTATTTTTTAATCTGTAATATAGGGGTCTTGTTAGGTTCAGCAGTAAATATTGGAGATTTTATTTGGCTCCCCCTAATAATCTGACTGCTGACTGGGGCTGTAGTGAAGATTAAGTGCGAGTGCACACACGAAGTGCCTAGCATCGTGCATGCAGCGTGTTGCATGCTCAGTAACGTTTATGGTTATCACTGCTAGTGTTTTTGCTACTGCTGTTACTGTGGAGTGCCTGCTACCAGCCACACACTCTGCTGTGTGGGCCCTCGCATTTATTTGTACGGATGGAACGTCTCTTTCCTGCTCCTGCTGTTCCCTTCCATGTGGAGGGACAAAATTAGTGTAACACCCCTCACCTCTCACCATCCACATCCCTGTCTCTGCGGAGGTTGAGTGTTTTTCCTTCGGCGACTTGGGAAGGAGGAACTACTCATGAGTAGCTTCTCTTCCTCTCCTTGAAAGAAGATGCCCGTTGGGTGCACATGTGGTGCCAGCTCTCCCAAGCTGTCGTCCTCAGTGTAGTTCCCTCCCTATGTCCCCATTTGCCTTACCTTGTTTTGTTTTCCTCTAGAGCACTCATTTCATAGCATTTTATGTATATGTTATTTTTTTTAAATTCTCAAATTGGCGTCCACATCAGTACGTGGTCCTCATTTTTGCGTGTGTGTGCGTGTGTGCGCTTGTGTGTATGTTAACATTATCCTCTACCTTCAGAGCCTAGAACAGACCCTGAAAAATGGTAGGAGCTTTATAAACAATTCAAGCGAAGAAGCAAACAGAGCAAAAATAAATAAATGGATGTCCTAAGCTCAAAGCTTAACGATCATGCGCACTCACATGGTGGCTGCCCTGCCTGAGCACCCTCAGCGCACCCAGCAGCCCTCGCAGCCGCCCTGCCGCCCCTGAGCTCAGCCCGGGGAAGCTGCTGCCGCTGCAGCCACAGGCTCCAGACGGCCATGGGGAAGTGGCATTAGGAACTGCAGACAGGTGGCATGTGACAGCCCCAGATGAGTGAGAGGCAGAGACACACAGCCCCAGCAAGAGGAGGGGGAAGCCCCGTTTCCTCTTCTTTTGAGGAAATGTTGTCATGTATTTGCCTCTAAGGGTTTTATAGATTAGGTCTGGGGCGGGGGAAACAGCTGCCCAAAGTGTATCTTTTAATTTATATTCCACGATAGTTGGGATGCCACCTGATTGGTGATCGGCTCCCTCATTCGCTTTTACTCATTCATTTAGAAAAAACCTATTGAGAACATATTATATGCCAGCATTTTGCAAGGCCCTCGGGAAAGGATGACGAGAAGGGAAAAAGAAAATGCCCGGTCCTGCCTGGAACTCACCCTTCTCTTCGCCCACCTCATGTGCCCTGTTGGCCTCCTCAACTCCTTCTGTCCCTTTCTCTCACTTCGGTGCCAAGACTGTTTGGTGCCATTTTACTACTTTCCCCCCGGGTCCTCAAACCTCTCCCCACCAGCCCCGCAAGCTGCATTGTTGCAAAACGTGGTCCAGAATGCAAGTGCACTGCAAGTCAGGTGCTGCCCTGTGTGCTGGTGGCATAATTGCTGGCGCACGGACACCTTGACTTTGATGACAGGAGACAGAGGAGATGGTTCTTAAGTGTAGCTGCACTTGTCGTATTTCCCTGACTTTGTATTTTAAAAAGAGGTATAATTTTAATGTGGATGCTACTTACTTTTTTTTTTTTTTTTTTGTTACACTGGTTTGGGGGCAGATCTGTCTGCTGGCGCTTACTGAATGACCGGTCCATCCAGGGTGCCTTTTGCAGTGTTTCGATGATGGGGAGGGAGTGCTGGAGACCTGACGCTGGGGTGGTGGGTCCAGTAGTCCCAATTCAGCCCAAGCCCAGAATATATTGAATAATTTCAATGTATTCTTGATGTATTGAATTTTTCCGCGCATATTGAATAATTATGTTGGGGAAAAATGGTTCTGGAACTACTGATGGAGGTAACATTGATAGGTAAAATCTTTTCCTTTACATTTCTGATTAGAGAAGTTTCTTTTATTTGGAACTATGGGATGAGAGTAGGGATTTTTATAGCTCAGGGTAGAAAATTTGTCATTTATTCTGCATCTAGCCTCTGACTTATAGAAC